>APFE030045269.1:0-12503 GCA_000404065.3 Pinus taeda | reverse complement strand
AAATTTTTATATTACAATATATATTAATATACCATGACATATATTAGCTCTAGATATATATGGGAGGGAAGAACAAAGACATATAGTGATATAGATAGAGAGATAGAGGGAGTGAGAGATGGAGTTGGAAGGAGAGAAAGGGAGGGAAGAAGAAAGGCATAGAGAGCGAAAAGTGGGAATAAAGAGGTGGAATGACAAGGAAGCAATTGAGAAAGAGTGTTTATGCCTGGGGGTGAGATAGAAAGACAAATAAGGTGAGATGGATAAAAGGTGGAAGGGGGGAGAGAAGGAGAGAGAAGTAGTGAGGGAGGGAGATAGAGCCAAAGTTAGAGGGCGAAGAGAGATAGATAGATAGATAGATAGATAGATAGATAGATAGATAGAGAGAGAGAGAGAGAGAGAGCGAGAGAGAGAGAGCGAGAGCGAGGGGAGGTGGGATAGAAAGGGAGAGAAAGGAATAGAGCGAGGACATGAGAGGGAGAAGGAGAGAGGTAGGGGAAGAGAGAAAGAGGAAGGTAAGAAGAAAGACACATACATAGAAAGGAGGAGAGAGTGAGAGGGAGTGATAAGGGAGATGGAGATGGAGAGAGAGGGAGAGAGGAGAGATGGAGGGAAGAGAGATAGAATTGGGGAGAGAGGGATAGAAGGGGAAGAGAAAGAGTGAGGGAGAGGAAGAGGGTGGTAGAGATAGATGTATATGGAAAAAGAGTGTGTATGTTTTGGGTATGGTATAGAAAGATAAAAGAGATATAAAGGGAGCTAGATATATAGATGGAAGGTAAATATTGGGAAGAAGAAAGAGATAGAGAGAGTTATATATAGATAAATATGGAAAGAGAGAGCATGTATGTTTTTTTTGGGGGGGGTGATATAGAGAGAAAAATAAGGAGAGATGGAGGGAGATATAGATATAGATAGAGGGGGGAGATATTGAAGAATATTTATTTCACTAGATGCATTGTTTTAGTGTAGATGGTGATTTATAATTCTATTTGATTGCTTGCCTTGAAGGGCATAAACTAAATTAGAAGGAAGAGGAGGAATGAAGAGATAGAGAAGGAGAGGAATGAGAAAGGGAGATAAGGCTAAGAGAGAGAGAGGGAGACACAAAGACAAAGGGGGAGAGAGTAGGAGAGGGAGAAGGAGGGAGGTAGGGAGAAAGTGATAGGGTTGGAGGGAGAAGAGAGAGAGAGAGAGAGAGAGAGATTGGGGGAGAGAAAGGGATAGAGATGAAGGACAAGAGAGAGGAGGAGAGAAGGAGGGACAAAGAGATGGAGTTGGAAGGGGAGAGGAGGGGGAGAAGAAAGACACAGAGAGAAAGAAGTGGAGAGAGTGAGAGAGGAAGTGACAAGGGAGAGATGGAGAGTGTGTGTGTATGTTTGGGGGTGATATAGAGAGACAAAGAAGGAGAGGTGGAGAAAGACATAGATATAGGTGGAGGGGGGAGAGAGGGAAGTATATTCCTTTCACTAGCTACATTGTCTTTAGCATACATGGTGAGTTCTAATGCTATTTGACTGCTTGCACTAGATGCATTGATTTCAGTGTAGATGTTGATTTAGAATGATAGTTGATTTCTTGCACTAAAGGCATTAATTTCATTGTAGATGTTTATTTCTAATACCATTTGATTGCTTGCACTAGATGCATTGATTTAAGTGTAGATGTTTTATAATTCTATTTTATTGGTTGCACTAGATGCATTGATTTTATTGTAGACATCAATTTATAATCCTATTTGATTGTTTGCAATAGATGCACTAATTTTAATTGATATGTTAAAATTATAATGCTATTTGATGTCTTGCGCTAGATGCCTTGATTTCAGTGTAAATGTTGATTTCTAATCCTATTTGATTGCTTGCACTAGATGCATTGATTTTATTGTAGATTGTTTCTAATTCTATTTTATTTCTTGCACTAGATGCAATGATTTTAATTTAGATGTTGAATTCTAATTATATTTGATTGCTTTCACTAGATGCATTGATTTCAGTGTAGATGTTGATTTCTAATCCTATTTGATTACATGCATTAGATGCATTGATCTTAGTGTAGATGTTTTTTCTAATTGTATTTGATTTCTTGCATTAGATGCATTGATTTCAATGTAGATATTTTTTCTAATCATATTTGATTACTTTCATTAGATCCATTGATTTCAATGTACATGTTGATTTCTGATTTGATATAACTGGATCTATGATGGTACATTAATCTTAAAGTGATTGGATTAATAGTGTTGTTGATTTTAGTTTAAACACAAAACAATTATTGACAATGTGCATTGGTTTTTGTGTTATAGTAATTCAACCTATCAATATTGGAGAGCAAGAGAGAAAAGGTAAAATGTTTACTACAATAACTCGAGTTAAGTATTTGAATGGTTTACGATTTAAACTACACTTTTCTTATAATAGATATGAAAATATGGCAAAACTAACAAGGGTGACAATAGGAACAATAGAAGAAAATAGTTTGAGATTGATCACAATGAAGGCTATTTATAATTGAATACATTCTTATTATTCATATTGTTTGTCATACAACACTATTACATTATCTTTTTTTTTGCTTAAGCAAGAGTCGTGCCTTCTTTTTCATTAAGTCAAACATAATTTACAATAATTACATAATTCCATCAATAGTAGGGTGTTCTAAAGTCTCTAAGCTCTCTAACCCCTAAGAGATCCCACCACTCACTTTCGAGTATCGAATAAAATAACTTCCGGGCCAGATCCTCATGCTGCCCCGCTCACTAACCGCTATAGGAACCCTGTCTCCCAAAATTCTTGAATAAACCTATGCTAGAGAAATTAAACACTTCAAAATGAAGCATAAAGTAAACCCTCTGACCCCACCAGATCCTCACACATTCTGGGGCATTGATCGGACGAGAAATAATCGGACGGTGGAGCAGAATATCGCACGCTCGAAATTGATTGAAGTTTAATGTGCGATGAGGGTGGTTTCCCGACCCTTCCCTCATCCATGTGTCGAGTGATGAAAGGTATCGCTGCCCAAAAAACGAAATTGCCTTCGGCTTGAAAGCGGTGCGATCGCACCAAAACCGCCCGAGAGGTTGTTTAGCAACCATGCCATGAGAGGAATGGGAAATTATGCCGCAAGAACGTTTAATGTTCTCAACCATTCTCCTGACAATGAAAACCTAGCACGCACCTTCAGGGCTTTTCGGCGGATTAATGATCAAAGCTGTAGAGTCCTCCTCTGTCGTGCTGTCTTCCATTGATCTGTATGACCAGCCATGTGAAACCTGCAAAAATCTGCTCATTGTGTCCTGGCTTCCTTAGTTATGTTGTAATACACTCTTTTGTCCTCTTCTGCCTAGGTATGGAAAAGAGATTTTAGTTGGCTTTCCGGCATTTCTCACCATCTCATCGAATTCTTGCTGTTGTTACAGGTGACCCCTTGGTTGGCCAGGATGTCGGCCAATTTGTTGGCCTTTCTATGCATATGGTTGAATCTAAGTATACGAAGTCCCTGAAGATGGATTTGAATTTTTTGGAGCACCTTATTAACTGCCAATGTTTTGTTACTTTTTCCGGTCCTGTGCCATGACTAAGTTTCTTGGTTGCGTTGATGACTAACTCTGAATCAGCTTTTATCATCACCTTGTGGCAGTTCCCCTGTTTCAAAAAGTCTAAGCATTGCTCCAAATCCATTAGTTCCACCATGTTGTTGGTAGCTTTACCTAAATGATAGTGGAAGAGGGAGATGATGTTTCCTGTTTCATCCCTTAAAGCTCCTCCGAAACCAGTGATTCCAAGGTTATTTTTTGAAGCTCCATCAATATTAAACTTTAAAAATCCTTCTGGGGGGGTCCAGAAATCCTCAATCGGTTCCCTTAAGATTATTTTACTGTTTAAACATTGAGGAGTAAGCCCCTGCATGTCTAACTGTCTTAGTATTCTCAACTCTGTTTCTGACGAAGGGTTTTTGGGGAGATCCCTAACTGTTGTGCCCACTGTCTCTTTTAGTTGTTTCAAGATCTGCTCCAACAGGCAGAGAGAAGAGTTTTTTTCTTCTTTCAAAATTATTTTATTTCTTTGTTTCCAAACATTCCATATTATGAAACTTGGCAGGAGAGCCCAGGCAGAGTTAAGAACCTCATGCTCCAAAAAATTATCCCTCCAATTGTTTATGGTGTTTGTGATACTGTGTCTGTCTCTATTGGATTGATTAAAGATGGAGGAAAAAAAATCCCATATCCTTGAGGTGAAAATGCAGCTATTGAGAAGATGTTCCATTGTATCCTCTTGTGCTTCACAGAGCTGGCAATGGGAGGGTCCCAACATACCCCTCTTTCTAATATTGTCCCAGGTTAATATTTTTGTATGATGAACCAGCCACATAAAGAGCTTGATTTTCATCCAACCTATGTTCCTCCATAGCTTCTGCCGGGATCTGACCGAAGCTTGTGATTCCAGCCCTAGGAGAACGCCTTTTGCTTCCTTAATATTAAAGCTTCCCTCTTTTTTGTTACCTCATCTTAGTTGATCCTGCCCTTTAGTGACTAAAATCATCCTTTGATCCAACATCTTTTTTAGGGTCTCTGCTTTTCCATTGAGGGTTTTTGCCTGTCTACCATCTATTATTTTCCATGTTCTCCATTTTTTGGTATTGCGAGCATGTTGCCAAAATTCCTTTACCTTTACTAGTCCTTGGTTATCTGTCTCTTGCTTGAGTCCTGAAAAGTCCTTTGTCAAAAGTTTTGGTTCTTGCTACCATTTTCCCTCCCAAAAAAGTGCTAGATCTCCATTTCTTATTTCCCAGAAGCTGTTATTTTCCACCACTCCTTTGTTCTCCAAGGCTTTGTTCCATATAGAGGAGCACTTCTTGTTTCCCGTCAATCTTATTAGCTCAGAGGAGTGCCAGGAGCTTGCATATTTTTCCTTCCAGATGCTTTCCCATTGAGCCTCAGGATCCTTGACCCACCGCCACCAAAGTTTGGCTCCCAGAGCCTTACTGAGGATCTCTGGATCATCCCCTCCTAAGCCTCTTTGGTTCTTAGGGTTGCAGATCTTTTCCCAAGAAACTAAAGCCCATTTTTTCATAGTTTCCTGCTTGCCCAAAAGAAAATCTCTTTGGATATTTATGAATTGTTGTAAGACTCCTTTTGGGGCAGGAAGAGCTGATAGCATAAAGACTAGGATAGCTTGGAGCACTGCCTTTGCAAGAACTAGTCTACTAGCCAGATTTAAAGACCTGATTGTCCACTTTTTGACTGTCTTGCATCTTGCTGTCCCAAATGCTCTTATGAAAAGGTATAACCATTAGAGGAACTCCCAAATATTTCGAGGGGAGGGAATCCCTTTAAAAACTTAGAAATTTGGAAACATTTCCCTGGATGCCAATGTGAGAGTTAAAGAAAAAAAATTTTGATTTGGAAAGATTGACCACCATACCTGATGCCATTACAAAGTCGCTCATAATTTTTTTGTAAGCAAGTGCTTCCTTGACTATGGGAATTCCCTAACTGCCTATGCCTATCTGTCTTTGTCTTTAAATAAAACAAAAAACAATATTAAAACCCCCTTACATTTTTAAAGCCTTTTAATTTTGAAAAAACGATGTGACATATCCCTTATAACTCCTATTTTTTTTTAATGGCATGAAAATAAGGACGTACTCCTTTTTTTTGTTTAATGGCTTTAAAATAAGGACGTACTCCTTTTTTTTTGTCTAATGGCTTTAAAATAAATACGTACTCCTCCTTTTAACAACTTCATGCTGCATTAAATTTTTTGCACCATACATTACACTATTTCTGCGCAGTTCTTCTGCTATCAAAATGTTTTCAACATTGTTGACCTCTGCGAGTACGCAATGAAAGGAAATTTTTGCAACACCGTTGTATTTGGTTTTATTCTACCAATAGTTGGAATGTATGGACCGCAATGTCGATAATTCCAATGTCAGAGTTGTTAGTCAATAAAACCAAATTTTCAGATGGCGGCCTGGCACTAGTTTTTCATAAACTTCAGATTAATAATTTGATGCAGTATTTTCTGTGCAGTTTAACACCAGATATAAATTTGAATTCTACTCTTCTAATTATCCCTGACAGTGTTCCAATGCAGTGCATTACAGAGATAGTGCGTTACAGTGGACCTACTTTTTTCAAGACGTGGCCAGATTGTTCACGCATTCTTTGAAACACGATTCTTTATGAGCGCGACAGCAGCATCATATACAGGTTACGCACCAGCTCCAAATGTGATACGCACCAGCTCAGCACTTTACACTAACACGCAGGTCTGTTCAACGCTCCACTCAATTAAAACATACCAGGTATCAACGCGCACAGCAACCTCAGGTATCAGTGCGCACAACAACCTCTGCACCAGGTATCAGCCAGCCAGCATCAGCAGTCGCGCACGCAGCGCCTCCAGTCAGCTTCTCCAGGCAGCACCTCCAACATGCTCTGATACCAATTATTGGAATTCAGAGGCACAACAAATCAATTAAACACACAGTAGAATATCAAGCACATGTGACACAGTATTTAACGTGGTTCACCCAACCAATCTGGGCTACGTCCACCAAACATAGGCATCAGGAATTTATTAATCAAATTGGAGATTACATCAAGAAATCCTCACAATAACCTCTCACTCTCTTAGCAAACCATCCGAATGGTTTCCTGTTATATAGCATAGAGAATCTAACAGCTCATTAACTCCCTCACATCAAATATAGGAGGCATTAACTCCCTCCCAACAAACTGGAGTTAATCTAGGACCTGAATTCTATTGTTGTCATCAGCTGAGATTTTTCCTATTTTTCTCCAAACAGAAAATCTTAACACCTGTAACATTGTGTCATCTAAAAATTGTGGTGGGTCAGAGCCTGCCCATTCTCTGATAGTTGGAGTCCTTGAATTTTGCCTCTTTTTTTTAGCATGCTTAATGGACTGCCCCAGCCCTTCCATCATTAAGATGAAGAGAAAAGGCGAGAGCAAATCACCCTGCCTACGTCCTCTGGAAGGAAGAAAAGTATCTAAGGGAGAGCCATTAACTAAAATTGAGAAGCTGAAAGAATTCACTAGGGCCATCACCAATCTGATCCAATTGTGATCAAAACCAAACGCAGAAAGAACTTTCTTGATATATGTCCAGTTTACTTTATCATAAGCTTTGGCTATGTCCAATTGTATTATCATACCCGCCTTTTTTTTCTAGTCAACGAGTGAACCACCTCATGAGCTTGAATGATGTTATCAAGAATTTATCTACCTTCCACATACCCAGATTGTTCACCTGAAATAATCGTAGGCAGCAAGGGTTTGAGTCTGTTGGCCACTACCTTGGAAATAATCTTGTAAACAACATTGCATAAGGCGATGGGTCTATACTTCTCTGGCATTTGGGCATTATCCTGTTTTAGAATAAGGGCGATGACGGAAGTGTTGAGAGCTTTCAAAATAGTTTTGTTCAGCCTGGAATCTTCCACTACCCTTACAATATCCTTTTTGACAATGTTCCAGCAAAATTTGAAAAAATCCACATTGAATCCATCCGGACTAGGGGCTTTGCCATTTTGCATTTCCTTGATTACCTCGCTTACCTCCTTTTCAGTAATAGGTCTGTTGAGATTATCATTGTCCTCTCTGGTTACCAACTTAGGGATGTGATTGGTGAAGTATTTGATGAAAGGCTCCCTTGCTAAAATGTCTTCATGGGCTATACCACTGAATTGTTTAACTAACATTGCTTCAATTTCCTCATGGGATTGCTGGATCTACCCGTCCTCATTCTTGATCGAAGAGATACGGTTGTGAGTCTGATTAGTAATGGTAGATCCGTGGAAAAATTTGGTGTTGCGTTCTCCTTCCTTTAGCCATTGCACTCTTGATTTTTGTTTCCAGAAAATTTCCTCTTGTTTACAAAACTTTTCCCATTCTAGATGGTATTTTTCTGCCTCTTCATTTTTGTTCTTATCAAATCCTTTCTTGATCAGAGTTTGGTTGAGCTCCAAAATTTTATTTTCCATCGATTTCTTACGTGCAAAAATATTTCCGAAAATATCCTTGTTCAAAACTTTTAGCTTCATCTTGATGTGCTTTAATCTTTTGTGTAGCAGGAACATTGACGATCCCTGAATCAGCAGATCTTCCGCCCACCAGTTCTCAATGTTGTTGATAAAATCTGGATGTGATAACCATATGTTTTCAAATCTGAAAGGTCTATTTATTGGGGTGCCTATGCTCTTGATCTCCATTAGCACTGGCCAGTGGTCCGAGCCACTAAAAGGGAGAATTCCTACAATTATTTCCTTGTCTAAAAGCATGAGATCGTCTGAGATCATGAATCTATCTAACTTGGAGGCTACCTGGGAATTCTCTCTTTTATTATTCCAAGTGTAGAGGCCATTGTTTGTCTCAATGTCAACTAGCTTCATGTTTTCTAAAAAGTTTTGGAAGGCTGCGACATTCTTGTTTAGAGCTCTTGTACCCCCTTTTTTCTTCGAGAGAGATCTTATCATGTTAAAGTCTCCTCCTATAACCCAAGGTAACCTTGCATACTTGACCTGGAGATCTACCAATGAATCTAAGAACCTGATTTTGTCATCCAACCTTTTAGGGCCATAAACATTTGTGACTAGATAGGTGTTCATGTCACCTACACGCTATATGACCACTGATAAATAGTCCCTTGATGCCGCCACATCGATTATTCCAATCTTTAGGGGATTCCAAAGCGTGATGATACCTCCTGCTAAGTTTTCAACTTTAACTTCTAGAAAATCAAATTTGTTGAGCCATTTACTATGAATTTTGTTTAACTTTTGTATGGAGAATTTTGTTTCTTGGACAAAAATTATGTCCGGAGCTGCTTGTTTCATTCTATTATTCAGCATTCTTTGTTTTCTCCTACTTCCTAGACCTCTAATATTCCAAGTTGTGAACTTCATAATCAAAGATTGGTAAAAGAGTAACTGGTTAGATCTTTCAGCTTGCTTGAGTCTACCACAAGAATTCCACATTCCATCAGTAGCTCGTTCTGCTTTTTTCTGCCTCTTCTTCTTCCGAGATTTCTGAGTGCTAGCCCCGGAGTCACTTTTACTACTTTCCCTCCTTCGTTACTCTATCTTTTAATGTTATTTACTTCCTCCAAACCCTTTGCCTGTGTTTTCCATAGGAATAGATGTTGTATTCTATTGATCTTTTCTTGTGGTAGTGATTCTACCCCTCCCATAGTTCCCTGATTTAGGAATCCTTCTAGATCTAGGTTTTCTCTGTCAAGAATCTCCTATAACTCATTGTCCTCCATTTCCATCTCACTCTGGTTCATTTCTTGATCCATTTCTAGTTCTGAATCACTCATCACGTTCCTTTTCTTCTTTTCATTTTCTTGTGTGAGATCATTATCTTCTTCCTCCTCCGTTTTCTCATAAGCCTCCTTCATTACTTGATCTTCTACCGTTGTTTCTTCATCCACTTCGAGACTTGGTATTGATCCTGATTGTCCTTTTGTCCTCCCGCTTGATGTGGCTTTGGCCCTTTCTTGCCACCTTTTCCTTTATGGACAACGCTGTGAAAGCCATCTGTATCTTTCATTGTGTTGTTTTGTTTTTGTTTTCTGCTTTACTGAGAGGGCAGTATCTCAGAAGGTGTCCATGTTCATGGAACCTACGACATCTGAATGGGATGTGTTCATAGTCTACTATCTGCACCCATTCATCATCAAAAACCTCCAAGATGACTTCATCCGGAAGAGCTCCAGATAGATCCATCTCCACACAGATGCTAGCAAAGGAGGTATATTTTCCCCTCCTTATGGCTTCAGACGCTTTGATAAACCTCCCTAACTTATTGCCTATGGCAGTTAGTGATACTAGTTGCTAATAATCAAGAGGTAGAGAATAGAGTCTTACTCAAACCGAGACCGAGGTAAAAGTTTCCCTCTCCGGAACGAAGTTCATCTTCCATTGCCTCATATAGAGCCCTGCCGCAGCATAGAAGTAGGGCCCACCTTCAAACACTTTGTCTTTGTCCTCGATGATGGTGAACACCACAGTGAAGAAACCTTTGGACCCCAGATGAAGATCAATGATCCCTTTGGGCTTCCAGTGGTATCGGATCAAATATTGTAATGCTTTTTAGTGGGATATAACCCCATAAATTTGCATATGATTGCGTATGTCTGCATGTGCTCCCTATATGCCTGCAGCTCTGGATTATTTAAAACTACTTTAGGCGTGATTTCAACCTTGGGCTTACATGGTCCCTTTTGATTTTTGTCTTTTGTTCCCTGTTTTTGGTCAGTTTTCTCCTTGTCTTTTGTGCCCTCATTCTCCTCATATTTGGAGCCTTCTGCTTCCTCTTCCCTATTTCTCCTTCCTTCCTCCGCTTTCCCTTTGCCTCTATCCAATAGTATCTTGCTCTTGTTGGCTACCACTTCCTTGTAGGAGCGAATGAAGCTCCCTCCTCTGCTCCCCTCCATGGTTAAACCTTCGACCGCAACCTGTAACCCTCCTGCACCTCAACTTTCTTCTCCCGCCTTCTCGTTTCATGTAACCCCTTATTGTTATGTGGAAAAATCCTTTATCATTACAAAACTATTACATTATCACTTTCCATTCAAAATTTTTATTTCATCATTCTTCATGATTAAAGTTATTAACAATATCTATCATCTGAAGAGATTGAGGTAACTGAGTAAATTTAAAATTAAAACTAGCCTTTGTGATATATTTAGTAATACTTAGAGGGACACTATTAAGAATTAATTAGCTCTAAAAAAATGTGATTCCTAAAACTAAATGAAATAGATGTGCAATATCAATCCTCCTACAAGCTATTGACAAGATTGTCTTCCTTCTTCATCACCAACTAATTACTAATAGACAATTACATACACATATATAAATATAACACAAAAATTGTAACATTCATAAACATTACCATCCAAATCCAAGCACATAAACATAGAATCACTCAAAGCATCCAAGCATAGACACACACAAACACTCAAAACATCCAAACACAAACATACAAACCATTCAAGGCAAGCAACATATACTAACTTAAAGAACATAATTATATGGTCATGTTAGACAAAGAAGACATAATGTAAATTTAAAAGTATGAATTTTATCTCAAACATATACATAATAATGAGAACCTAAAAATATAACATTGTTGCCCCGAGCTGGAACCAACCAAGATCCATCTAACTTCGTGTTGTAGAGGCTACAACCACCCTTCAAAAGTTTGGCTTGCACCCAATTTCAGAGCCTCCCTTGAGAGTTTCTCTTGATGGCTACACACTCAAGGTTCACTCTGCAAGCTCGTGTAAGTATTTGCATCCGTCTTGCTTTTGCATTTCATTCAAGTTATGCATGTTAGTGTCTAAGTCATGCTTTCCACCCTGTTCTGGTTATGATCAAAGTCCTCATATCATGTGTACTTGTTGTTCCCGCTATGAAAGCATATGTCGCACTCACACACGGAGTCACATTCATTGTCGCATAAGCGTTGTCACCGTCGATCAACGATCAATCACGAGTGTCACGGTTATCGCTTGCACCGTCGGTTAGTCATGTTGAACATGTGTGCCTGGATGGTTTGAGTCATCTCATCATTGAGTCATGTGAGTGTCTGTTTTCATGATCACTTATGCATCTTTCAATTGTTCACACTCTTAGTCATTTTTTGCTGAATTTTTGACGATCAAACTCCCCTTTGACAGCCAGACCATAACCTCATTGTTGACTCAATTGACTTTCACCTAGAGCAACGCAGAAGCACTACGAAAACTTTTCCAAGTTTCGTTGGTCGCAAGTAATTCAATCATATCTCATTTTGGCCACCCGAACAGTCGGACCCAACAACCACCCCGAGGCTTACTCCTCTCCAAAATCGCGCAGAGGCTACTAACCTTGCCCGGTTGACTAACTAAGGAAATTGTGCAAACAAGCCAAACAGACAACAAGTGCCCATCCCTGTCTCCCTCAAAAAATTACACAGTTTTCCCTATCAATCATCCCGATAGTCGATTGGCTACTCATCCAAGAAATTGCACAGCTTTCACGAGCAGGCCTTCTACTACCCAGCAGCCTGCTCAGTTCAGAAATTGTGCAGAGATGATAATCAGGCTAGCATTCCAGCCTTAGTGCAGTCCCCCTCGCCAACAACTCCTAGAAGCAAACTGCCAGTTCCTCCCAGGAATTGCGCAGTTTCTACTTCCAGTGACCCAACAACCAACTGCAAGTTCTCTTTGGGAATTGTGTAGTTTTAGATGCCAGTGGCCCAACAGCCAACTACCAAATCCCTCTGGGAATTGTGTAGTTTCCATTACGAGGCTCCTGGGAAGTTCCTCCCAAAAATTGTTCAATCTCTGCTAGTGGACCCTCCTTACATCCCAACATATTCCTCCAGAAAATTGCACAAATTTGGCCTTTCAGCCCTTGCCACCCGCTCATTCTAGAACCTACATAGATCATGCCTACCTTGCCTTCCTAGAGCCTAGATTGTCCCT
>APFE030045265.1:0-11143 GCA_000404065.3 Pinus taeda | reverse complement strand
CAGCGTAACTTCCTCTGTTACCTTCGCTGATAGGCCTGGGCCCTCATCATCCCAGACTATCTTCAGAAGGCCCCTTATTTCACTTTCTCGTATTTTGGTGTCCAGTCCTAATCACCTAGAGCGGAAATACTTGGAAGTTGTTTGACTGGCTATTATCCTCAGGGAATTTATAGTATGTGCTCTGTGCTTTTAGTTGGCCTAGCTTTCAATTTTTTGAGTCTTTAGTTAGATCTTAAACAAAAGATTCAAAGTGGCTGACCGATCTCCTAGACGGTCTCGAAGACTTCGTGGTCTTTCACCACTGAGTTTAGAGCCTTCTCCTAGAAGGCGCAGAGGTAATAATACCAGTGGGTTTCGTCCCATGGTAGTTGACGCATCGGGGATTGATCCTCCTCTCGGGGGCATTAGTATTCAAGCAAGGCCTGGTACTTCCACGGAACAAGAGAGGAACACTCCAGTTCTTTCTCAAGTTCGCTTACAAGCAGAGAATAACATAGAGGTAGAAAAACTTTCATAGTCATTAGCGTCTCTAAATTCTCCCCTACCATCTAGTTGTTCAGACATATTACAATACGTTGGGACTCCGACGCATAGACCGTCAAGTCTAGGTTACGCTACGTGCTTACCTTTGATGACCACTACTGGAAGCATGGCTTCTACAAGTGCTACAGCTATGCAAACTCCCATATCTGTACAAGGGGGAGGAACTATTTCCATCCCATCCATCTCTTTATTCGGATCTTTTGCTAGCATGTCTTTTGTTGGGTCTACCTCCATTCTGTCCACGAGTGGAAATTCCAAAACCAACGCTTTTGGTTTTGGATTCTTCCCATTTGGCACCCATTCACAGGGCATTCCTTCAGCTCCATTTGGGGCCGCCATGTCCATGATGAGTGGATCGGCTTCGTTCCAAGGTTTTCCTTTCGAAAGTGGTCATATACCAAATTCCAACCCAACGATAGGATCCATGCCTTTTTCTTCTATAGGACAAAGCAGCAATCCTTTCCAAGGTTGGAATAACCCTGGGGTTAGTAGTACCAGAACTGGGAATCCATTTTTCAGCCAATATGGGAATAGGCCATATACCACAGTTATTTCATTCCAAAGTATTCCTCCCTTAGCTTCGGCTTGGAATCCATATCAAGGGTTATCAACTCCTTATAATCCTTTAGGAGGAAATTTTGTTGGGTATGGTGGATATGCGGCCGGAGTTGGTCAAACTCTGAGTTTTTTTGGATCACAAGGCTTCCCTTTTGGTTCAGCGGATTCTACTGGTTACTTCGGGGAGCCTGGTGCCTTCAAAAATCCAAGTCAATCTTTTCAGAGCTTTGGGAGTCCCGCCTAGTTAGGGTGGAATTCCCAAGCTCCTCCTAGACTTCCGTTTCTGGCAACATTGAACTTGCGAGATCTCACTAAGTTAACCAACGATCCAATCAAGTACAATCCGGCTTGGCCTCCAGTCCCAACCAAACTCCCTTCGGACATTCCAAAATTCGAAGGGAAGAGTGGTGAAGACCCAGGCGACCATGTAACCACATTCCATTTATGGTGCTCATCTAACTCCGTGATCGATGACTCGGTTAGGTTGAGACTATTTCAATGCACCTTGACTAGTAATGTGGCCAAATGGTATATAGAGTTGCCTGGGGGTAGCTTTACATCATTCGCTGACTTAGCCAATATTTTCTTAAACCATTTTCAGTTGCCTGTCCGGTGTGATGCCAGAACCGAACTACTGGCCACTTTTCGTCAGGATAAGGCAACTCACATTTCTAATCATATTCAGGAATGGAGATGGAGAAAGAGGATCATGAAAGCCGAAATCCTTCCATAGTACCGTCTCGAGTGGTTTTTGAAATCTTTGATACCTAAGATCTCCAAGGATGTCTCCATGTCTAGGGTCTACTTTGAGGAGCTAGCCATTTTTAGGGCCCAACAATTAGAATTGATCTACTCTCAGTCTGGGATCCTACAAAAATACTTTCCAGATGCTCCTGGGTCTGAGGTTGATGTAGCTAAGTCGAAGCCAGGTCCCCACGCAGATGGTATTGTTGGGTCGGTAGACACAAATATAGTGAACTTGTTGAACCAATTGCAGCAGCTGTCTTTACAAACTGCTTCTAACAGCCAAGTCACATCGTCTAATCCTACGACTTCCCAAACCTCTTCGATTAATGCCGTCCAATCTGATAACCCCAAAGGAAATCAATATTCTAATGGGAAAAAGAAAGGATGAGGTAAGAAAAAGAACTAGGATGGGAAGCCTGATGCAAATAAATCCGGCAATAACGCTGGTGGTGGTAGAAATGAGTTGAAAAAGAAAGTTAAGTTTCCATGCAAGTTGTGCAGTGGAGACCATTTAACTCATCTTTGCCCCAAGATTGAAGATGCTCAACACTTTTTAGGGCAGCAAAGGACTTCTAGTTCCCAAGCTGTGTTAACCAACCCTTTTCCCCAATGGCAGCAACTTCTTGCTGGTGCGAGTTCAAACCCTGGAACCTCCGCAGGGGGCAACCAGGAAGGGGAAAAATCATCGAATGTTTTCATGATGGGTTCTAACATCCATGTGGCTACTCAGTCATGTGATTATGGTGAAGCCAAAACTTCCAAGGACAAGGCTGTTCCCGGAAGTACTGACTTCATATCGAGCAACCCCCTATTGAGACTATACCACGGATACCGAAAGGTTCCGCTAAACGCGCGACTATTAATCCTAATGCTAGGGCCACCTAGAATTACTCCATTGTGGAGGATCTGGCTCAGAGTCCATGCACCATGTCCGCTTTAGAGGTTCTCCAGTCGTGTCCGGCTCAGAGAAGTGCTTTACTTTCCGCGATTGGAGCAGTTGATCCAACTAATTCTTTAGTGCTCACTTTCGACATGTTAAATGTCACAAAGAAACTCCCTCATCATATGGCTTTTCAAATAAAGTCTACATATCGGAAAATGGAAGATTGGAAGAAAATGGTCTACTTTCTTGTTTATGACAGGCTTTAAAACTGAAACAGGACTTAGCCCTAAGGCTAAGGAGATTTCTGCACCAGTGATAAGTTATCAGGAGGAAACAAGATCAAGAAGATTTTTGAAATTGAAATCCAGAAAGCAGGTGAAGGAGCCTATGACACCACTAGCAGTCCAAGACACCCCCCAATAGTCACCAAGGAAAAAGATTCAGATCAATGAGGTGGCACAAGAGCAGTCTATTGATAAAATTGTCCAAAGAAGAGTAACAAGAAGTCAATTAGCCAAGGAAAAGGGGAAGACTGTGATTGTTGATGAAATCCCAGCTTCAAAGGGAAGTTTGAACGATCTCTTCCAGGCCATCGACATAGAAGAGACTCCTCTGGTCGAAGAAGAGCTACTTGAAGCCACCAAGAACAAAACCAAAAGAGTTAAATCTTTCAAAAAGCTTCAATTTGATGACCGGGTCTCAGAGTTTGTGTTCAAGCTCAGAAGACCTGTGACAAGGCATTCGAGAAGGATACAAGAGGCACAACCAGAAGCAAGTGAGACAAGGGAGGTAGCAGAATTACATGAAGAACCCGTGGTTCCATCAGAAACTTCATCACAACTGCACAAAGATGACAGAGATAAGACAGTTATCACTCAACAAGAGGAATGTGGTTTTGAAGAGGTAAAAAAGAAATTGAAGCTTGCCAATCTTGAGATTTCCAAACTTAGAGAAAAAAGCAAGGAAGCATGGAGTTAAGGAAGCCAATTCCAATAGAATGGAGGCTCTATGGGAAGATAAAACAGTTCCAATACCTAAAGTAGTCAGTTGTCATGCTCAATATTTCACTTGGATGGTCCCTTCAATAAAAGAGGCAAGATATATCAGAAGGGTCAATGAAAAATTGAGAACTGGAATCCGAATAATGAAAAGACAGATCGAAGATTTGAAGATTCAACTGAATGAACCAGAAGAACAACCTCAACATAAATGAAGTAGACAGTAAGTGAAGCAATTTTGAGACAATTTTGATGTCAAGTTTACTTTTTGAAGATTGAAGGTTATTTTGGATAGATAATGTTAGATTATTTGGCTCATAGCATGTGGATAAGCCATTGAAAAATCCCAAAAAATGACAAAAAATGTGTTCTTGGATCACACAACAGTTTTGTAGAGCGCTACGAAACTGCTAAAAATGTCATATAATGCACAACAATTTTGTAGCGCGTTACGAAACTACTGAAGTTGTCAGTCTTGTTTTTCTTAATCAATTTTGAAATGAAAGGGGGGAACCATTATGAAAGAACGTTGTTGCAAAAGATACAAAAGGTCCACCCCAAAAGTTTGGAATACTAGGCAAAGTAAAATTCAAAGGATGAGAAGCATCTAATAACTCCAAACTCTGTGCTACGAAAACAACAGTCATTTCATTACTCAGACAGTTGTCATTCTTCAACCAGCATCTAAGGGTTTTTGTCTTAGCATGACTATATGAGCAGTACATTTGGTCTAATTCAAGGTATCACATCTTATTAAAAGGATAATATGGTTAGCAGAATTCGAGGAACCACTTTGGAGACCAAAGCAGAAAAAGCAGGGGTAGTTTTCCTATTATCCAGGGATAGCCAAAGGATAAGCAATCAAAGGCTAGCATGAAGTTTAAAGTCATCACTCAAGCCAAAAATGAAGAGGGATAGATGTCAAGGAACGATTTTGTTTTCATAGCTAAGGTTTTTGCCAACATAGATAAGGAGTTACACTCCTAATCAAATTATGCCTCTAAGAATGTTAGTTTACAGTCAGTTGTAATTAATAGTTTTTTAAAAGTTCAATAGGTGTCAGGTCTAGAGAAATTCAAATTCCCCTCTTGCTGAAGGAAGGAATTCAATCTTGTAAGGAAACTCCATATATGACAAGATTTGTAATGCACCAGGGTTTGGAAATTTTCAAAAAAAAACACTCATATTGTGTCATTGTAGAAGATTATGTTTTTTTGAATACAGACTTTGGCTTTACTTCTCAAGATTTAGAAATAATTCAATGGTGGCTTGTTTTATGTTTGTCTTCATTTCCTTATTTGCAGTAGTATGAATTTATGATACTTAGAACTCATTGGAAATGCTCTAACTTCCTTCATGCATTTGTAGATTGTGTTTCCTACATGTTTCTATGTGTTAACTGATATATTGAACTTTTGATGCCCTGACTTCCATGTTCAGCTGATATTATTGTCATACTAAGAATTTTCTGACTCCATAAGCCCCATGGATGTTTATTGACTGTGTTTCAACCATTTACACTCCTTGATTTGTTTCATAGATTTTTCCATCTAATTCATTATCAAAATCTTTAACCTAGTGAGAGGGTCCTCTCAGGTTGAGGAGGCTAAGCCTTAGCCAAAAGTTGGTTTGAAGCAGTTACTCAAGGTCTACTTGATCAGCAACTTGTCAAGGTTAGGTTTTGTGATAACATTTTGGTGCGTCTACCAGGAGTCTGAAGATTATTCATTCCCAAAATCAAGAAGTTGAACTTCTGAAGGTCGCAGGATCTCAGAAAACTTTTCAAGGCTACAATCTACCTTCATGACTCCATACGTTTTCAAAGTTTTAAAGGTGTCTTCGAGAGGGAGATATGCATGGAGCAATCCTGACCCAAATCCACCTACTCTTGTGGAAAATCCCAACACTCTTTCAAGGAGCAGACAAAGATTTACTGAAACACCAGGTACTCCATCTTATTCAAAACCTTTTCTCTTTGAATTATCAAGAAGTCCTGAGGACAAAATAGTTGATGATAAAATTCATGAGGTGTTGTTTATATTAGAAAACGAAGAAAAGCTCATTGGAATTATTTTAGATTTGCAAAAGAGAGAAATTGATACCTCAACCTTAGTATCACAAGAAGATAAAGAGGAATTTTGGGAAGTAGTTACTTCTGAATAATGGCTAGAAAGGGAAGCCTTAGATAAACTAAAAGAACTTGATCCTTTTGAAGTCTTGCTTAGATCTAAAGCTAGTTTACCCCTTCCTAATTGGAGTACATTCGTCACTAGTTTGCAGAGCCCAAGTAGTCATTTTCATATCAGTACCCAATCTTCTACTTCTACTATTCCTAGTGGCTTTCAAACACCAAGTAGTCCTCCTCATATCAGTTCTTCATCCTCTATCCCTTTTGTACCTGTCACTACTATTCCTCCTTTAATCATGGTTGTACCTGCTAGGTATGCTCCACTTGCACTTCCTGCTATTTTACATGACCTTCCTAGCAAATATGTTGCAAGAGTTCCGGTCCATTATCAAATGACTCATTGATGTTAAATTCACAACCAGGAGCTACTGATATTATAAATGTGTAAGAAGATAATCCTACTATATACTTGGGTCCAAGGCTTGAAGATGATCAGAATGGAGAATTTCCTCCTTTCTATGTAAGCATTAGTATTCATGGTATGACCTTACATAATGCTATGTTGGATTCGGGGGCTTCTCATAATCTTATGCCTAAGGTAATCATGGAGAGGTTAGGATTGCAGGTAACAATACCATATAAGGATTTATTATATTTCGACTCAAAAAGAGTCTAATTCATTCATTTAATCAAAGATGTTGTTGTTGGTCTAACAAAAATCCTAGCAAAGACAATTGTCATGGACATTGTTGTGGCTGACATTCTGCCAAAGTTTGGGATGCTGCTGTCAAGATCTTGGGTAGCCAAACTCAAAGGCACAATGCATATGGACCTTACCTATGCTACCATCCCTGTTTTTGGTGAGCAAAGGAGATTGTATCGGGAGACCAAAATGGCCTATATGGTAAGCAGCAAAGACAAACCTCAAAATTTTCCTATTTATTCATTTGATATTGAACCTGGATCTGCCATTCTTTTCAATGAGTCATTTGATAGTGGACAGGAAGAGATGCATTCATAAAATCAATGCTTAGAAAATCAGCAAGGAAATGAGAAAGAGATGAAGAGATGGTGGTCTTTGTAATTTGATGGATCAGCTGAAAAGGAAGGGGCAGGAGCTGGAATTTGGACCACAAGTCAAAGTGATGAAAGTAAGTTTTACTCTTACAAACTAAATTTTGATTGCACAAATAATATGGCTGAATACAAATCTCTGATTTTGGGCTTAGAAGTCTTGTTAAAGATGAAGGCTCAAAACATTTCTATTTTTTGGAGTTTCTGAATTGGTTATTAAACAAGTGGAAGGTGCTTATCAAACAAAGGATGTAAGAATGAGAGCATACAGAAATCTAGTGTTAGATATGTTGGAAAATTTTCAAGCATATTCTTTCAATATCAAAACTAGAGACCAAAACTCCATAGCAGATTCACTTGTTGTTTCCACAAGTTTGTTTGGCATTCCTATCCATTATTCTAAAAAGTACAAGGTGGAAGCTCATCATCGACCAACTATACCAGATAACATCACCAATTGGCAAGTCTTTGAAGATGATCAACAGTTAAAGAATTTCATTGAATTAAATGAAGAATTTGAAAGAACTCAAGTGGATCAACAAAACATGTTTGTTGAATCAAAAGAGAATTATGAAGTCTTACAATTAAAAAATAATTCAATACCAAAAGGTCTTATTCCTCTTGAGAATTTATTCGATTAAAATGATGTGTTCAAATCCCCAAAGATACAGGCTGATGAGGAGGAAGTAGAGAGTTGCAATTTAGGGACTTTAGTTGTACCTAAGATGATTAAAATCTCAAAGTTTCTTTCAGTTGATATGAAAGGCAAATATGTTGAGATGATGAAAATGTTTGTTGACGTTTTTGCTTGGAGATATGCTGATTTAAAACAATATCATTCCTCTATTATTCAGCATGTTATTCCTATTAAACATAATGAGAAACCTTTCAAACAAAAGTTAAGAATAATTAATCCTCTTCTCATGCCATTAATTGAAAAGGAAATTAAGAAACTCTTTTATGCCAAAATCATTGTCCCAATCAAATTATCAAATTGGCTCGCAAACTTGGTTCCAGTTAGGAAGAAGAATGGAGAGATCAGAATTTGTATTGACTTCAGAAATTTGAATAAAGCTTCATTGAAAGAGCACTATCATCTTCCCAAGATGGATTTCATTCTGCAAAATATTGTTGGTTCAGAAAGAATGTCTATGCTTGATGGTTTCTCAGGGTACAATCAGATTCTTGTGCATCCGGATGATCAAGAGAGGACAACCTTCACAACGCCATGGGGTACATTCATCTATGCCAAGATTCCTTTTGGTCCCATGAATGTATGGGCCACCTTTCAAAGAGAAATGGATATTGCTTTTGCTGAAGAGAAGGATAAATCAGTGGTTGTTTATCTTGATGACATCACAATTGTTTCAAAGAGAGAAGAAGATCATTTGAAACACCTTGAAAGAATTCTGTTGAAATGTAGAAGGTTTGGTATTTCTCTTAATCCCACTAAAATTATCTTTGCCTTAACATTAGGCAAGCTACTGGGTCATATTATTTATGAAGAAGGAATTAGGTTGATCCTAATAGAGTTAGTGCAATTGAAAATCTAGATCTGCCAAGAAGTAGGAAAGAGATCCAATCTTTTCCTGGAAAGATGAATTTTGTTAGGTGATCCATTCCTAATTTTGCTGAGATTGTCAAGGATATAACAAGGATGTTAAAGAAAGGTGTGGATTTTAAGTGGACAGCTAAAGAAAAGAAATCTTTTGAGAAAGTCAAGAAGGCACTTACGCAAGCACTGGTAATCATCAACCCAGATTTTACCAAGGAATTTCTTGTGTTTACATTTGCTTCCGAGAATACAATTGCTGGAGTTCTATTACAAAAAGGAAAACAAGGTACTGAACAACCTATTTCTTTCTTTAGAGGACATTAGCAAATGTTGAACTGAAGTACAATATTCTAGAAAAGCAAGCTTATGCCTTGGTGAAAGCTATAAAATATTTCAAAATCTATGTTCTTCATTCTCATATTATGGCATATGTCCCAAGCGTTGTAATAAAATACATTCTAATACAAGCAAATCCAGATGGTAAAAGGGGAAATGGATAGCCAAATTGCTAGAATATGACATTGACATCAAACCTACCAAATTGGTGAAGGGTCAAGGTTTAGCAAAGCTAATGGTTCAGTCAAATATGGACTGTCTTGACATAAATTTGAATACAAAAATCTTAGAAATTTCCGGAAACAAGGAAGAACTGGTCCAAATCAACGAGAAATTCTTGGTTTCAAAATGGTACTAGGATGTGGCTTTTGTTCTACAACATAATAAAGCTCCTACCAATTTAACAAAGTCCAAAGCAAGGTTTGTCAAGTTGAAGTCCTTAAGATATTTTGTATATGACCAGAACCTGTTTTGGAAAGATGTAGGAGGGATTTTGTTAAATTGTCTCCTTGAAGAAGAAGTTGATAAATTGATTGAAGAATTTCGTAAGGGACATTGTGGAGGACACCATTATTAGAAAGTTGTTGTAAATAAGATCTTAAGAGCTAGATATTTTTGGCCAACTATGTTCAGAGACATTTATAAAAGGGTGGCTACATGTCATGAATGTCAAATCTTTGAAGGAAGAAGAAAGCTTGTGCCTTTGCCTTTGGTTCCTATATATATGGAGGCACCTTTCCAACAATGGGGATTGGATTTTATTGGAGAAATCCATCCTCCTTCATTAGGGCAACATTGTTGGATTCTCACAGCCACAGATTATTTCACCAAATGGATAGAGGTGATTCCAACCAGGCAAGCTAATGATTCAGTAATGATCTCTTTTCTAGAAAATAACATGTTGTCTAGATTTGGTTGTCCAATGAAGATTATAATTGATAATTCTCAAGCTTTTAAGTCCAAGAAAATGATTAACTTTTTTCACCAATATCACATTACTCTTGGACACTCTATTGCCTACTATCTGCAAGGGAATGGTCTTGCTGAATCATCAAACAAAAGCATTGTAAGGATCATCAAAAAGGTGTTGCAGGAAAACAAGAAAGCTTGGCATTTGAAATTGAAGTATGCTGTGTGGGCTAATAGGATTTGTACAAAGAGATCTATTGGCACTTTTCCATATGAATTAGTATATGGTGCTGAAGCTATATTTCCAACATCACTTGCAGTACCGGTAATGAAACTAATTAAAGGACTAGAAGAGGAACCAAATGCCATTCAAAGGAGAATCAATCTGTTGATAGCCTTGCAAGAGAAGAGAAATGAAGTATATGATAGTCATCGACATGATCAGAACATAATCAAGAATACATTTGATAAAAAGAACAAAGAAGTTAGTTTCCAGATCCATGAAAAAGTGCTAAAATAGGAGGCCAGAATCGAAGAAAAAGCCAAGCACGATAAGTTTGAGAATTTGTGGAAAGGTCCTTATCAAATTGTTGCTTTCCATGGAAACAACACTTACATTTTGCAGGACAATGATGGAGGATCATATGCTAGAGAACCTATTAATGGTAGGTTCCTAAAGCATTATCATTGTTGAAGTACTACCAATTTCTCATAACATTGTATGTATGTGTTTTATCAGTTTTTTGTTAATAATGACAAGCTAAAACAGAAGGCTTAATCCCAAGGTGAAGGCCTAAGAAGCTAAAAGGGGATGCTTGTTAAATAAATTTATGTTTATCATAAGTGGATGAAGCACTGGAGCTGCGAGTTCTTAGTGTACCACAAGGGCACACTACCCCAAGTGGAGGTGGGAAAATTTTAAGAACCACCCTAAATTTATATGTATAATAAATGGGCTAATCCCCATGATACATAGGAAAAATGGGAGGTGATTTTATCAATAATATAATATGTATATATAATTTTTTTGGCAAATCTCTCACCAAATTATATTATCTTGTATAGCGATGGAGAATCTTTCACTGAATTATAAAATCTTGTAAGATCTTGGCAAATATTTTACTGAATAATAAAACATTGTGAAGTATTGGCAAATATTTTGTTAAAGTATGAAACCATATATGATAATAAGAAAATATATTCATTAAACTGTAATATACTAAATGTAAGTTTTAACCCCGTACAGAAATTACCTGCATACGAATTCTAAATCACAGGAAAAGTAAAAATGTGAGAGCATAACACATAAAACAGATATACACAGAGATTTCCCACTGGATCTCAAGACCGAGACTACCAGCTTGATTTTTCATTATGTTCCTTTCAATGTTACAATACATATTTATACATGC
>APFE030045248.1:354-22871 GCA_000404065.3 Pinus taeda | reverse complement strand
AAAGAAAAGAAGTAGGGGGTTGTAGCTCCCTTCCAGGAGAGACTGGAAAATGAGAGAGAGTTGTAGCTCTCTGCAGGTTGCAACCTGTGTACTGGTAAAGGACTGCACCCGTACAAGACCATTGTAAAAGGAGTTTCTAATTTGAAAGAAGATAGAGACATATTGCAGCAGGTGGTTTTCACCCACATTGGGTTTCCACCTTATATCTGGTGTTCTTTGATGTGAATGTCTGTTTTTCTTGTTCATGCTCATTGTTTTATGGTAGTGATATGAAAAAAAAATTCAAAGTATAAATAAGGAAGAATTGTTAAAAGGACTAGATAATACTGATTCAGCCCCCCTCTCAGTATTATTTTCAACATAAAAGACATGGCTTGCTTCAGGATTCTTGGGACAATTGAAGAGAAGGCAAGTAGATGATCAGTGGGAGGATGGCTTCTTTTTCACACACCAACAAGTAAGGGGAGGTGTTTAGAGAAGGTTTATGCATGACTCAGTCAGCCCATAAGACATTCACCAAAGAAGAGTGCATGTTTCATTGTTCAGAGAATGTGGTCTTCTTTATGATACAAATAAGGCTCTTGTTCATTGATTCAGCAAGACAATTCCCATGCAGATAATAAATAGCTTAATGTTTCAATATAATACCATTTTCCGGTGAAAAATCATAGAGTTTTAACGATGAAATATATGTTTCATTATCAAAAACAAGTGACATAGGAACGTTGAACCTGGAGATGATGTTTTGCTGCAAAAAGCTGATGAATTCCTGATGGTTCACCTATTTTAGCAAAACTGTCTCTGTCCACCGTGTGAAATATTCTATAGCATTTAGGATATAATGATGTTTCTTTGATGAGTGTGGGAAAATTTCCCCAATCATATCCAAGCCCCACTATTGAAAAGGTGTTGCACATGGAATGGGCTACAACGGGGCTGTTGTCTTCTGATTTCCGCTAGCACACCTTTGATAGACTAGAAACTTGTGGGCATAGGGATGAGCATCCTTGAATAATGTGGGTCAGTAAAATCCAACCTACATAACCTTATGTGTTGTAGTGTTTCCTGTAAAGTGTCCCCTGGCTGGTCCATCATGGATATCACATAATACCTCTTCTGAATCATGTGCCTCCAAACACCTAAGCAATAGTCCATTGTGGTGCTTCTTGAATAGCACCCCATGCACCAACTGATATGAAAAGGCTTTAGGTCAGAGTGCCCTCTTCTTCTGTGTAGAAAAAATAGAGGGAATTGTACCATGCTCAAGGTATTTGTGCACATCTATGTATCAAGAATTTATGTCTGTAAGTGGGGTAGGCTCACACAACATTGTACATTTCTATCTCTTACTCCCATCCTACGAGCTATTCTTCTTCCTCTATTGCATTTACTACCTCTACTGCCAACTGGAAAATACCATGACCCTTGGTTGTGTGAACTACCTTGATTTCTAGATCATATTTTGGTGAGCACTAGTATTGTAGCAATAATGCTGCAACTCCTGGGCTGCCTTCTTTACTCTTATCAACCTGGTAGTTCGTAAAAAACTTGGAAGCGTTGGTGTTATATGAACAAGTAATAGTTCTTACTGCAGGTTTTCATGTGGTAATCTGGCACAATATCAATAGGAGCTCAAGCCAACTTTTATGGATTCTAGAAGAAGCTCTATATGTGATGAAAGGAGAGAAATATTACTCTACAGATGCTACTCTAACTACAGAAAGAAGAAAAGACTGAAAATGTAAAGCAAACTCAGTGAACCCTAATTAACCAATTAATACTCCTTTTGCAGAAAGCACTACAAAAAACATGAAAGGAATTTCATTTTCTACTCAAGGAAGTAAACAACATCTAACTAAGCTATTTCTAGAAGTGAATAAGCAAAAAACATCTTTTTGGATTTTTCTGTATTTCTATGTGAATGTGACATGCATATAATTTATTGTGTGAATGTGGTAGGGAATAGGTGGTGTTGGAGGGTAGATTTGGGACTTGAGAGGATGTAGGATGGTGTGTATCGGTCATAGGAGGTCTCAAGTGGCCTTCTGGAGGCTTTTCCTGTACTCTGCCTTCAAAAGAAATCCTATAGGAATCTACAGGAGGACATAGGAAATCTACATGAGGAAAACGGGGAACTATAGGAGGCTTACACGAGCAGGCCAAGAAAAGTTTTCATTGTTTTTATGGTGTGAGAGAGGGTGGAAAAGGTGTATGAAGGTTGGAATGAGGTGTTAGGGCACCTAGGATCTACCAAGAATCACCAGGAGGGAGCAAGATGATTGGGTTTTCTCAAGGAGAGAGGAAGAAGTTCTATGGAAAATGCAGGAAACTAAGGTAGAATTGAGGTGAGGTTTGGGCGACCTGTAGGGCATGGATCAGATGGAGGATGTGATGTTTGATAAGCTAGTCTACTACAAGAATTGATATGTTGCAAAGGAACTGATGGTCAACCAATAAGATCAAACAAGTAATGAACTGAGTGCATCTAGAAAAATAGAGTTTTACATCAAACTAGTCTAAACTATGATCTATGAAAGGAAATGTTGAGAAATGTTGCAAGGAAGGAAAGCATGAAAGAAGACTACTAAAAATCAATAAGTGAGCATGATGAAGAAGATTTGAAGCAAAATAGAACTAGACTATTAACCTACTAAAACACTGCAAACACAAGAAGTCCTATGAATGAGGAAAATCTGAGTTTTGGGGTAGCATGAGGGTCTTTGCCTCAAATCATGGTCCCAAAGGGAGGAAGAGAGGCCAAGGCACTATTGCTAGCCTTTTGAATCTTCTCTTTATCACTACTAAACCTGCTATAGAAAGCACAAATGAAAGCAAACTACTGAATCATCAAAAGAAACCTATTCTTAACCATCAAAGAAATACATTTAACTGAAACCTGATCTACAAACTAAAATACAACATACAAATAAAAGTAAAGAGGAGCTTGGATACTTGGATTAGGCCCTAATCCAAGAGCTTCATCCCTCTGAGGTAACTCAGTGCTAGCTAAAAAAGGATTCCATCTTTATTATCAAAACAATAACAAGATTACATGAAACTGTCTCAAAAATAATGAACTCGAAGTTGGAGCAGAGTTTGCATAAGAAAAAATTCAACAAAAATCCAACCCTAGTGAGGCCTTAAGCCCCTCTACTTATACAAATGAAGCTACCAACAACTTCTTTAAAATCAGGGAGGCTTGTCTCCCAAAACTCGAGATAATCATTAGTCATCCTCCACTTTCTTGACTACCTTCTAGTGCATGATTTGGCTACTTGTACTCCAAGCTGAATGAAGGGGAATTTGAAGTGATGAGAAATAAATGAGTGATATTCCCTCCTACAAGTCCTCTCCTTTGTCCATTTCAAGTTATTGTTGCCATTTTTCCATTTGATCCATGACTTTGAGCTTGAAACTCATAAATAATCTGCATTAAATACATGTTAGACCACATGGCACAATAACTAACTCAACTCACTCTATAAGCATAAATATGATCAGAAAATCATACAATAAGCTAATAGAATAGTTGATTTGACTAGGTTAGGAGGTAAAATGAGCCCATATAATTACCCATTTATGAGGCTCATCATCACCCCCTACTAAAAGTGTTGCTCATCCTCTGAGAAACTTAGTCAATCTCCTCATCTTTTATGGCCCTGGTGGCCTCCCTAGCATCCCAAGCTTCTTATGTGGTCTACTCTTCTTTGCCATAGAATCCTACCTTCCTGTCTATCTCCTTCCACTGCTCTTCCTCTTCCTCTTCCCTTCTGCCTTCTAGCACACCTAACAACATTGGGGGACTCAGTTTGAGGCCAATCTAGTTGATGTTTAGCCTCTGCATGGAGTGCTTGTACAGTGGCACTCTTTTCAATGCCTCCTTCAGCCTCATGGGGGAATGACATTCCCTGATCTACAAGCTTTGTGGTAAGGTGTTCCATCACCTCATGCATGCATGTAGATAGTCATCCCCAAGTAGCCTTTGTATATCCTCAAAGTGTGCAAGGGCTTGTGCCTAATCACTTATATATCTAGGGACAATTCGAGGATTATTGGAAAGTATATTATGTGTTCTAATGAGTGCCATGGGATCTGATGGCTCAGCTCTTATCATTAATCACTCATTCTGCTCTTTTATCATCAATTTTCTTATTTCTTCTTCCCTCAACTCTTCATGGTTCATCCATGACGCCATGGCCATTAGTTGAAGGTCACCTAGCCTAGCATTGGGGTCCCACACATTCATGTCTATGAGGGTCATGTTATGTAGGTAGAATTCTACCATCTATGCCTTATCCTCTTATGTGCTTTGGTCACACAGATCCATAAACTACTTGTAATCTTGGAAAAGAAATATGCTTGTTTGTACCAAAGTCTTTATCTGAAATTGTAACCATTGGTCCTTGATGTATATGCCATAGGATTTTGCTGGTGTTCTACATTGCAATGCCTCCACAGATAAGATGACCATGCATGCTAGCTAGGTATCTTTCTCTTGCAGCTGCCTCCTTAGCAATTCATTTTCAGTTTCAAGGAGGCTTCTTATAATTGATTCCCTGTGTCTGATAGCACTCAACTCTCTACCCATTTCTCTGAGCTTGTTTTCCATATGGCCAATATCCTCAACTCCTTTTGATTTGGCTATTTACATCCACCTATGTGTTCTTATTCTCTCTTTCTCTATTTCAAAGAATAGTGGAATTGCAAATTTTTGTGGAATTATCCTTCCTCCCTCAAGTAGATTGTAGTAGGAGGAAAGACTAGGCTGGGGATTAGCTTCTTGTAGCTCTGCTTCTTCCTCCTTTACTTGTGGTTGTCCTTCCATCCTTTCCTCAAGCTTTTGGGTCTCTTGTAGTTTTGATAGTGTTTCTTGTAGAACTATCTAAGCCTCCTGTAGGACTATTTTAGGTCCTGTAGTTCTATCTTTTCTTTCCATGTGGGATATCTAGGAGTCTCCCTTTCATATGTGATAGGTGCCTTGGAAGGGGATTCTTTTCCTTGGGCAGAGGGTGAATCTTCAATTGCAATTGGCACTTTTGAAGAGGGCTTAGGTTTGCCTATTTTGAGTCTTTTTCCCTTCCTAGCCCTAAAATGCATGGAGGTTTGCCTTTTCCTCTTTTGTTTTGGCTTGATTGGTGTACTGAGGGTAGTGACGGTAGCTTTTTCCTCCCTTTCTAGAGTCTCAGGGAACTCTTCTCCTTGTTCTGCCCTTTCTGCCTCTTTTTCTCCTCCTTTTTTCTCTTTTTCTGTCTCTGTTTGCTCTGTTTCTTCTTTCTCTATTTCTTTAGTTTTCTCCTCCTCTATTTTAGTTTCTTCCTCCTTCCTTCCTTGTTCTGCTAAGTCACTAGTGGCTTCACCTTCTCCCCCTTGCTGCTCTTCCTCCTCACTACTAGTAGGACTAATATCATAGGTTACGACCTTTATTTCATCCTCAGTTGTCATGTTTCAAAATACTTCCCATGCTATATGGAGTGTAAATGTATGGAGGGCTTCTTCCACTAGGATTTTGGTTAACCCATGGTGAGCTAGCTGCTCTGAATTCCCTACTTGAACTTTAGTGCTAGAGTCAATGAGGGACTACAGGAGGAAGTAGGGGATGCTGAGCTTCTGAGGGGCCGGAGTGTCCATGCTATACCTTAATTCATGAAGGATTCTAAAGTGATAACCATAGACAATGTTGTACCTCCCCATAGGAAATGTATTTGATTATTTGGTAGCTAACCTCATCCAAAGATATGGCATGCTAGCCCTTCTAATGCCATTTTTATCCTCTACAGGGGTTTCATTGTTTTGGAAAAAAAAATTCTTGGCAGCCTGGCCAATTGGTTTCTCATTCTTACTGCAAGGTAGCCCAAGAGGGTAGTGAATCTACTGATAAATTTAGTGGTTATCTCCATGGAAATACCTCTAAAGGTGATAGTGTCATATGTTCTTGAGTGAGGGACCAAAGAGTGGGAAAATTCTTGGGAAATATCCTCATCAAACCCTCGGAATTTCTCAAAAAAGTTCATCCCATTTTCCCTTGTGAAGATGTCCACCACTTTTGGATGTGCATGGAGCCTGGTGGAGTTGGTGGGATCCTTTCTCATAAATCCTCCTGTCATTTTGTTTATATTCTTTTGGGAAACCAAATGTGGAGATGGAGATAACATTTTTTTAGAAAAACAGGGAAACGGAGGAGACTATGTTTTTCTTTTAAAAAATAAGCAAAACTTTTTTATGTATTTCCTCCTCCTAAAGGTTATATTTCCTCCTAAAATTGAAACCACTGCTTGCATATATTGATATTCAATGGGGGCATGCATGGAGCCTACCTCCTCAAACCAAAAATCATGTTAAAACCTATGTTTTCTCCCTTCAAAACAACCCACTACCCTTCCAGTAGAAGCATGTTGTCCCTCCTATAGAATTCTTGTATGTGCTCCTATAGAACTTGTAAGTGCTCTTGTGAGAATGCTAAGAGTAGGAATATGGGAGAGATCGATGGAAGATGATGATTACGAGGTTGTGGGGGAACAAGGAGACTGCTTTAGCTGAGTTACCAAGAGAGAATGAACGAAAATGTGGTGAGAGTGCTCGAGGAGGAGTACTTATTACCCTTTATGGATATTTCCGGTGATGGGGGTGAGCTGGAAAAGTATACATTGGCTATATTCAGACCGTTGGTCCCCACCTACCTTTTCATCATGGCCTCTCCTCATAATCATCCCTCATGATTGCATTGGAGTTCACACTTCCTCCACCACTTGTCCTTGACATCTTTCTTGAGTTGACTATGCACACGTGTGGGTGACATCTCGGATGAGTGGAGTCAACTAGATGAAGGTGGCCAAGTTAATTGGCCACCTTTCCCTTGTTCAACCTAAACTATCTCTTTGCTTCTGCATGACTTCTAATTACACAAATGTAAACAGAGGAGCGAGTTAGTTACTTACTTGTGATCCGAATGCATTTTCCGTGGGGTGTTATGGCTCTCTCTCTGCTACATGCATTTATTTATTTTGATGCATGCTATCTACTTGCTGATGTGTGGTTGTGTCTTGTGCAGGTTCTTCTTTGGCTGGATATGAGCTTCAGGTGTCTCATCGCCCTTCACGTTTGCACTCTCTTGCTGCTGGTGCTAGATTTTGATGGGATCAGCGACTACAGGAATTCCTACAGGAGCTCCTGTAGCTGCTTCTCCCCTTGAAACTTCAGCTTCTTTCTATGTTTGGAGCTTTCAGGAGGATGCCAAAGATGTAGATAGAGATGGAGAGGTAATAGGTAGGCTTCAGGTGAGGTGGATGGTGATGCTTCCTCTCTTATTTTCTTATTTTTTTCTTTTCTTGAAAAACTATTTTTCTGCATTTTCCTTGGATAGGAAGAAGAATGATTCTTGGGGTTATGATGTAGGCTTGGAAATGATGGCAAGAAGGTTTGAATACTGTAGGAGGGTTTACAGGTTTTTCATAAAGCCTCCTCGTCTCTCAAAATACCTTTTAAATCCATTTCCGGCTCTCTGTAATTCCTACAGGAGCCTCCTGTAGAAAACACAGAGCCTCATGTAGGAAACACAGTTTTTGAAAAAGAAACACAATGGGGTGAAAGAAATTCCAAAAATGATGGATAAAAGTGTGGAGAAGATAGGATAGGTGCTGGTGTGGATGTCAGGGTTCCCTTGGCAACTTCTTCTGCTTCCTATAGTCCTCCTGCAAACTGCAATGCAAATGAAAATTCACTTTTTTTTTTCTCTTTTTTTTTCTTTTTTTTGAAAACAACTAGGGCACCTTGAGGAGGTTTTCAACCTAATTGCCTACCCTCGATGCCTCCAAGGGAGGTTTCACCTAGGGATATTATTTTTCTCTTCTTTTTATTTTACGTCACTAGGCCACCTCATAAGAGGTTTTCAACCCAATGATGGGACTCAAGCGCCTCACGGAGGTTTTCACTTGAGTCTTTATTTTTTATTTTTTATTTTTCTTTTCTTCAATGAGTGGGTGAAGTGGAGGCTAAGACATGCTCCACTACCATCACTGTCTTATTTAAATATTTAATGAACTCTCGCTTGGAGAGAGGTTTCTTGTATACTTTCAACCGGTGTCCATTGAAAAGCATGGGGATGGCTTCATCATCAATGGTTTTGATCAGAACTAAACCATTGTCATTGCATTTCTCCACAATGTATGGTCCCATCCATCTTTCCCTTAGCTTTCCTTTGAAATCTTTGTATCTTGAATCATAGAGTAGTGCCCAATCTCCCTCTTGGAATTTCTTCTGCTTGATATTTTTGTCATGCCATATCTTTCTCTGAAGCTGAACTACCTCTATATGGAGAAGGGCTTGCAATCTGTGTTCATCCAATCCATTGATCTGAAGTAATCTTTCTTTCTATGCATGGTTGAGGTCTAGGTCTAGTTGAGTGGCCATCCTTAGGGTATTGAATTCAAATTCTATTGACAACAAAGCTTTCTTCCCATAGACCAACTCATAGGGTGTGAACCATGTGGTGGTCTTCCATGTTGACTTATAGGCCCAAGTGGCCTCAACTAATCTGTCCACATAGTCTTTTCTGTTGTTGCTCACTACCTTTGTCAGGATCCCTTCCAATGCTCTATTAGTGACCTCCACCTACCCATTGGCTTGTGGATGGTAAGGGGTCAAAGTCCTGTGTTTGATTCTATGATGTGTGAGCAGGTCTTCAATCAAATCGGAACTGAACTGACTACCTTGATCTGTGACCAACACTCTTGGATACCCAAACTTGTATAATATGTACTCTCTCAAAATATCGACTACTTTTTCCTTTGTCGTTGTTTTCATTTCTTATGTCTTTGCCCACTTTGTCATGTAATCAGTGCACACAATGATGTATTGTTTCTTCTTTGAAGGAGGGTTGATAGGACCCACAAAGTCCATGCCCCACTTCTCAAATGGCTCAAAGGTCACTTGATGTTGCATGGGCATCTCATCCTTTGGATTAGGTTTCCCCATCCTTTGACACTGATCACAATGGATGGTATATCTCCTCACATCCTGATGAGGAGTGGGCCAATAGTAGCCTGCTTGCAATATCTTGAAGGCAGTTCTTTTTGCTTGAAAATGACCTCCACAAGGCCCATCATGATAGTTTAGGAGGATTTCAAAGACTTCCTCCTCCCTGACACATCTTCTTAAGATCTAATCTAGGCCAAGTTTGAAGAGATTGTCCCCAATCCAGGTGAAAGTGAGACTTTTCCTTACTATCTTGCTCTTCTATTTTGAGGACAAGTGTGGTGGGAACTATTGTGAAACCAAGTAGTTTTCTATATTAGAAAACCATGGGGAGAGTACTGAGATAGAAAATAGGTGTTCATCTGGCATTTTCTCATCCACCATTCCTTCTTCACCTGCAGGCAAATTTACTCTAGAAAAAAAGTCAACAACAACATTTTCTTTACCGGGCTTATCAATAATGGTCAAATCAAACTGTTGCAGTAAGAGCAACCATCTGATAATGCAAGAATTTACATATAGTTGTTCATTAAATATCTAATTGTAGCATGATCCATGTGCACAAAGGTTTGATAGCTTGTGATCTAATGTCTAAATTTGTTTAAGGAATGCACAAAAACTAGGAATTCCTTCTTGGTCATTGTATAATTTAACTCCGCCTTTGACAATTTTTTGCTTATAAAGTATATGGCATAAGGTAATTTTTCATCAATTTTTCCTAAGGCTTCTCCTATTTCTTTATTCAAGGCATCTATGTGAATGTGGAAAGGTAGGGCCCACTTTGGGCCTCTCAGAATTGGGGGAGTCACGATCTTGCTCTTCAAGGTATCTAGGGCTTCTTGACATTTTTTTGACCATATGAACTCGACATCTTTGCCTAAGAGGCCAAACAAAGGAGAGGCTAGCTTGCTAAAATATTTAATGGATCTCCTGTAATACCTAGCTAAGCCTAGGAAACTTCTGACATCTCTCATCTTTTGAGGAGGTGGGACCCTTTGGATTATGGAAATTTTGTTGGTGTCCACCTACGGTCCTTGCTGAGATATTGCATGACATAGCATGGTCCCTTTAGTCATCAATAACTCACTTTTTTCTGGACTGAGGGACAGGTTCATCTCATTACACTTATTGAGAACTTTTCCTAAGTTAGACAAAGCTTCATGAAATTCACAATCATAAGGAGTAAAATCATCCATGTATATTTCTACTGCATCATGAACTAGTTCAGAAAATATACTCAATACCGCTCTTTGGAAAGTGGTTGGAGCATTGCAAAAGCCAAAAGGAAGGAATCGGTATGCAAAGGTACCCCAGGGACTAGTGAAAATGGTCTTATTTTGACCTTCCAGGCTGATTTGAATCTGATTGTACCCGCTAAACCCATCTAGGAAAGAGAAAACCTTTTTCCCTACCAAATCATCTAACACTTGATATATGAAAGGTAAAGGAAAATGGTCTTTTTTAGTGGCTTTGTTCAAATCCCAATAATTGACACAGATTCTCCACTTACCATTTTTCTTGGGCACTAGCACCAAAGGAGAGACCCATTCACTGTCAGAGACGGGATAGATGAATCCTGCATCAAGCAATTTTTGCAATTCTTCCTTAACAATATCTTCAAGTGGTGGATTCATCCTCCTTTGAGGCTACTTGACTGGCTTGAAATCCTCCTTGATGTATATATGCTGAGTGCATACTGAAGGGTGTACTGCCTTCATCTCCTTATAACTCTAGGTGAAGGCATCTAGGTGTTTTCTCAGCAAGCTACACAGTTCCTTTTCCTAGGAAGTGGATAGGGATGGATTGTTTTTCAAGGTTCTCTCTAGGTCGAACTCCATATTATTAACACAAAGAAGAGTGGAGTTAGCCACACAGAGATCAGTTGAGGGGTTGTTTTGGGTTTCTCTTACTATGTCCTCTAATGGTGATACACGGGGAGGTGGATTCTGAATCAGATTTTCATTATATTATCCTCATCTTGCAGTTTTCCGCCCATGGCGATTTCTAATGCACAAAGCGGTGCAGACTAGACTTCATCCTCATCTTCCTCCTCCAATCAAAGAGGTAGATCATGTTCTAGCAAGGGTTGGGTAGAAGGATATAGGATTAAATGTTTGGACATGTGCCCGTTCTTTATGGTCATGTTCCCAGCTCGAAAGCTAATGTAGGCATTGACGATAGCAAACCAGGGTCCTCCTAAATGAGAGGATACCTAGTGAGTTTTTCCTTTGACTGGAGAACTAAGAAATCAGCAGGGTACTCCCAAGAATCAATGGAGACCATCACATCTTCCAAAATCCCCTCAGGGGTCACGGTGGAGTGATCTGCAAGTTGTAGCACGGTCATGATCTTCCTCAAGGAGCCCTAGAGGTTGAGTTTGAGCATTGTGTCCTTTGTCATCACATTAATGACAGCTCATAGATCAATCAAGGTGTGTGGGATCATGGTGCCATTGATGTGGACATCAAATACTAGGCTTCCAGGGTCTAGATATTTTGGACAAATTACCTGCGCTAACATCAGGTCGTATAATTGCCCTATGACATTGATGGTTGGGACATCTCTCTTGCGCCTTCCTGGATGCCTAAAGCACTTCCCTTTGATCAACATATTGTAGATAGGCACATATTTTATGGCTTGGAGAAGCGGTATCTTCATACATAAATGTTTCAATTCTCCCATGAGTTCAGTTTCTTCTAGTGTAGGTTGGACTGTCGTGGATAGTCTCTCAGGAAAGAGTGGATTTGCTTTAGGTTCAATTTTTATCTTCCTCAACCTCCCTAGGTGGAGGATGGTTATCTCGGAGAACTAAAATAAGGTGAGCACTAGTATTGCAGAAATAATGCTGCAACTCCTGGGCTACCATCTTTACTCTTATCAACCCGGTAATCCATAACAAACTTGGAAGCGTTAGTGTCGCATGCACAAGTACTAGTTCTTACAGCAGGTTGTCACTTGGCCAGTCGGCACAAAATCACTAGGAGCTCAAGCCAACTTCTATGGATTCTAGAAGAAAGGAGAAAAGACTGCAAATGTAATGCAAATTGAGTGAACCCTAATTAACCAACTAATCCTACTTTTATAGAAAGAACTAAAAAAACCATGAAAGGAATGTGACCTCCTACTCAAGGAAGTAAAAAAAATATAACTAAGCTATTTCTGGAAGTGAATAAGAGAAAAACAACTTTTTGGATTTTTATGTATTTTTATGTGAATGTGACATGCACATAATTTATTGTGTGTGAATGTGGCAGTGAATAGATGGTGTTGGAGGGTCGCTTTGGGACTTGAGATGATGTAGGATGGTGTGGATGGGTCCTAGGAGGTATTAGGTGGCCTTATGGAGGCTTTTCTCACACTTTGCCTTCAAAAGAAAGCTTACATGAAAATCTATAGGAGGAAAACAAGGAACTACAGGAGGCCTCGAAACTCATCAATAATCTGCATTAAATACATGTTAGACCACATGGCACAATAACTAACTCAACTCACTCTATAAGCATAAATATAATTAGAAAATCATGCAATAATCTAAGAGAATGGCTGATTTGACTAGGTTAGGAGGTTAAATGAGCCCATATAATTACCCATTTATGAGGCTCATGATATTCTTGTAAACCAGTCATCCAGTTCACCCACCTTTCACTCGGCTCTTGTTTAACAAGCAATGATCTGACTGCTAGGTGTGGAACACAGGTAACACAATGATTCTTTAATAGATAGGATCTGAAGTGATTTACTACCTTATACATGGCATAAGCATGTTTATCCATGGCACAGTAATTGAGCTCTGGTCCTTGAAAAATTACAATCATGATGGATTTAGGCCATTCATTTTCAACTCATCCTTTTGATAAGAACAACAACAAGGGAGGTGTCGAAAGAAAAAGTATAGAGAAGGAAGTCTTTACTGAAGTCTAGGTTTTAGAACATGGGTGATTCTACTATAACTTGTTTAATATAGGAAAACATGTCTTTTTCCCTCTTATCCCATTTATAAATTGCGCCATTCTTGATCATCTCCTGTATTGGATTAACAATCTGGGCATAGTTAGAGATGAACTTCTGGAGGAAGTTAATCTTCCCCAAGAAAGACTACATGACTTTCTTGTTCACTGGGTCGGGAATTTGCTTAATTGTCTTGAACCTTTCTGGGTCTACCTTGATCCCACTTTTAGCAATGATGTGTCCTAGGAGGTTACCTTTGAACATTGTAAATATACTCTTCTTTTGATTAAAGGATATCCCATATTTACGACATCGCTCAAAAATATTCTTCAGATGGCATAGGTGGTCTAATTTGTGTTTGGAGAATACTGTCACATCATCAAGATAGACCACTAAACTCTGTCCAATAAGCTCGTGAAAAGCGATGTCCATCACAAGTTGGAATGCTTCATTAGCATTAAATAGCCCAAATGGAATTCGTCAAAATGTGAACATGCCCCAATTCGTCCTGAATGTTGTTTTTAATCTATTAGGATCTACTACCAAAACTTGGTTGTATCTTGAGAATCCATCAAGAAAATAAAATATTTCAGCCCCACATACTATTTGTAGCATTTACTCCATGGAAGACATGGGATGGTTGTCCTTATCTGAGGTACAGTTGAGATTCGCAAATCTAGACACCAACGAATCTCCCTCAGCTTATTTCTCACAGGAACCAAGTTTGATACCCACATTCAATTTCACACCTTGTAGGTGATCCAAGCATCCAACAATTTTCTCAACTCCTTTTGTATGAGGGGCTCAAGTGTTGGGTGGACTTTCCTTAGTTTTTGCTGAAATGTCTTGGCCCCTTCCTTGATTGGTATTACACATTGGATGATTCATGTATCATATGTCTTTATTTAGTCATATGTCCATGTGAATACATCACAACACTACTTGAATAAGCAGATGAAGGCTTGTTGCTCTTGTGGTGTGCAACAAGTACCAAGATTGACATATTTTGGATATTTCTTAATTCCAAGTTGATTTTTTCATGCGACAAAGTGGAATGCTGGGTCTTAGCATTAATGAGTCCCTAGAAACAACTCTGCAAATCATACAACATCTCTAATGATACCACATCCTTGGGGATGAGCTTCCCTTTACTTTCATTGCTTGCATCCTACAATGCCTTTTCGTTCTTGTCCTCGTTGACCATTGTGTCCTTAAATACGTCAATGTTTGCCATAAAGTACATTATCTATTGGTCTTCTTAAGAAACCTACAAGTTAATGATCTGTATTTGTATGATTAGCTTTGTTGTGCTAATAACAATTACAAATTAATAAACATGTGCTTGCTTCTTTCTTTTGATGCTGAGGTTTCCTTAGTTGTTGGTGCTTACAAATAGGTAAATTTCTTTAGGTTAAACAAGACATTCATGAGTAAAATAGCTTCAAAAATGAATAATGAACTGCAAACATGTACAGTGAAGCAAACTATCAAAGAGACACATTAACACAGTGTTATGATGAAGGAGTTCACCCCTCCTAGGCTACATCTCGTTGGTCCAGCTTCCATGGCTTGGGCCTCTATATTATCTCAATGTGGCAACAATGTTGTTTAAAAAGCTATATGGCTCCTGATACTTGCACCAATGAGTTCATAAGGTCCAAATTAGCCAAGAACACTTCTTTATGATCTCAATTTGGTCGAAAATTGAGCAAGTTATGCTTCATTCATTTTTTCTGAGGAAACCTCCACTAAATCTAGAGAGACTCCAGTTAAGTCTACCAAAACTGCTAGTTTCCACCTAATTTGGCACGCAGCCAAATCCACCACCAAATTAATCCAAATTTTAAGCATGCTTAATTAATGTTTTAAACAGGTTTAGTTTAAACTAAATGAGATTAGTGCTAAGCACTTCTGTTTTCCCTTGGTTTCAGTTTGGTGGTCATATGGAGAGGGGACTAGCCTCACGTGGCTTTCTCCCTCCTCTCCATCATCGGTCAACACTTATGGTGTAAAATAATGGGCAGTGGCATGCTTTCAAACGAACCCTTGGTGGTCTATTGGCAAAGTCTTGGAATTTGGGTGGGAAAGGTCACGGGTTCAAAACCCACATCCACCCAAACCATACATTTTTAACATAATAATTATGTATCATTTTAAATATATAACATATATGTCATATAAATTTGCATTGTATAAGACATATTTATGCCTTTGAACATATTCGTACTTTGGATATTAGGACTTGGATTTCAAACATTTAATTTGAATGTGTAGAAATTGATTAAATATAATTTAATATATATAATATATATAGTTTAACAACTTTATAATATAAATAATAACTATATATAATATATAATATTATTTGAATAAAAACAAATTCAAATTCCACCATGGAGCCAACTAGGAAATTTCACCTTCCCTAAGACAAACTGGAAAATCCGGAGGTGACACTTGTCACAACCCCATTGGGAAAAAAATTGAAGAAGATTCCCCTTACTTACTGGACTGCTGACTGGACTACCATGTCATCATTCTGTCACATTCTACAATTTTTTTAGCTATTAAGGAAAATAAACATCAAGCCTTTTCTCCTTCATTCCGAATTTTTTTTCAGTGAAATGAATTGTGTTGCAATCATCTTGATGAGACAGATGCACTCATATAGTTTTTTTATCCAATATGGGAACTTTTATTTTTGAGCTAAACACTAAGCACCTGATCATTCCTCCCAAGTAGAAGCCTTTTAGACCCCAAAAGATACTATTATCTAATAAGTATATGAGGGTACATCCCCCTCACCTTTCCAAGCTTGATCCAATTGAATTTTGATGAATTTGTTTCCTTGAGCTCTTCTGTAAGGAAAACAACATTCACTTGCCTTGAGGACCCTGTTCTATACCTGTACTTTTCTTTTCCCTTTTCGAGATGATCTTGCACCATTTGTTCCACCATTTTGAATAATTCATAGAAACTCATGGTTTTTTCCATGTCGCCATCAAAACCAACATCCTCCTTACCAAGATGACATAACAAAATATAATGCAAACGGATGAAAAATTTCACTACTTTGGTTTCTTGACTCAAGCCCGATTGTACATCTTGAAAGTATGAAATTTTCTAAACATAAATTTCATGTAAAACATAATGACACTTGAATACAATGGTTACATAGCCAATAGGCCTAAAAGGCATAACAATGAACTTGCTTCTTATACCTCTTTTGTACCTTTGAACCAAGTGAACTTTTTGACAAGTATCCATCCATTGAAAATGCTTGGATCACTACAACTTAATCTTTACACCATGAAAATCTTCTAAATGAAATAAGATGGTGAAGTTGCTTTCATAAACCTGAAACTCAAATGAGCCTTTCAAGTTTTAAAGAGCATAAAAAAGAATTTAACTAATCTTTTGGTTTTAAGCAACACATGCCTCTTGTTGTTCGCCTACCCATTGGAAGACTTTGTACACACATGACAATGCATGCCAAGGAGCTTCAAAAGAAGAAATGTCAACAACAACTCTCCTCCAACATTGGGATTCTCCCAATAAACCTCTTATCAAAATGAAAATTTGTTGGAAATAATACTGAGAGGGGGGATGAATCAGTATTATCAAGTCAATTATTTTTCATTTCACAATCAGATTTGTATACGCTACTTCAACTAGTAAAAGCCGCATATGTACGCAACTACAGTTAAGGAAACTAGCGTATAACCAACACACTTGTAAATTAAATTATTCTTCAGATATTGATCATTAATCTATGCATCAAATCATATAGAAAATAACCAGGAACAATAAAACAGAACAAGCAGTCACACATAGGAACACAAGATATAAGGTGGAAACCCAATGTGGTTGAAAACCACCTACTACAATTTGTCTCTATCTTTTTAATTAGAAACTTCTTTTTACAATGTATCTGTACTGGTGCAGTCTTATACCAGTACGTAGGCTGCTACTTGCAGAAGGCTACAACCTTCTCTCGTTCTCCAGCTTCTACTGGAAGGGAGCTACAACCCCCTTAGCTCTTGTACTAGATGAGGTACTAGTATGTAGGTGCTGACTTACAGAAGGCTACAACCTTCTCTTTTCTTCCAGGGACTACGTTTCATAAATTTTCAAACTAGATCCATGAGTAACATCAATCAACCATCAAGTATATCTGCATCAACCAATCTCCTTTGTACAAACCACTACTGAATTAGCCAATCACTTCTCAGAATGTTGTAACTAGACACCAATTCTGAACCCAGAACTCTATAGTAATAAACAGAAGTAGCTAAAACAGATTTCATGAGATGTACACTACTTCAATATTCAGAAACCTGTGTACATACACAGCTGTATTAAGGCCAACCAGTGTATATGTTGTCTTCACTTGCTAAACTCGTGTGTATATGCGCCTCTAATGTGCCGAACCTGCGTACATATCTATAAAAGATAATTTACCCTTTTCACTTAATCAGACATCAGTTAGATCTAATCGTGCGCCAATTATAATAGATCAAAATCACACAATGATACTACTATTCAATCCTTAAGATCTTGACCCATCAATAGAACTGATCCATCTTTTAGCGCTTAGGTTCCTCTAGCAATGCACCATATCCCAATTCTAGATCTTGCTCTTCATAAGATATTCAATCCTTCAGTTCATCCTTTGCCTAATGATCTCCTTCCCCTTTTATAGTCTTAGTCCTTACTCAATACCATGGTCCAAAACCATTTAGAACCAATACTAGGGACCCAATACCTGGGTTCAACACTTCGAATGCAATACCAAGCTGCAAAACCATAGGTCCAAATATAACAGACTAAATACCATGGACCAAAAATAAGTTTTCCCACATGTACGCGCTTTTATTTGCATGAAAGTGAATGCATACGTATACGAGCCTTTTGATCACCTAACCTGCGTGTACACACGACTTGGTTAAGAAGAACTTGCATATATCTCTTTTTCTTTCATTATGAGAGGTTGAACTAAGATCTTCCATCTGAGTGAGTTGCCATCAAGGACAACACCTATGTCATAGTGCCAAACCTCTATCATAATGCCAACAATCTCCCCCTTTGGACTTGATGGCAACCCGAAGTCACTCAAAGTCATTCTCCCCCTTTGTCATGAAAGGGGAAGGGTTATACTACCCCTGAGTACATGTTGAAATCTCTGCTTTACAGTGTTGTCCATGCTCCCCCTGACTGTAGGCAAGGTCTACAAGAAGATGTTCTACAAAAGATACATGAATTTATACATCATAAATGACATTCCTATCACTAAAGACTCATACATACATCCATCTCCCAACCAAGTGGGGATATACCAATATTGACTTATCTACCCAACCAAGTGGGGATACACCAAAAGTTTACACAAGAACATTACATCTTCCATCCTAGACATAGTGGGGAAACCAAAATAGGCCATGACATGACCTTAATAGGAAAAGAAATACATGACAAAGAGATGAAATATCTACAACAAGACCATGATAGTTATCAACAACTATCATCAACAGCATCTGTCAATCATCATTCAGACCAACAACCATGTTCTCCCTCTGCACGTATTCCACGTAAAGCCAAAAACAACTGTGAAATTGAACCAAGATCTTCTAAGATAATGCCAAAAATGCATTATTAGAAGTATATATGCTCCCCTTGAACCTGTGCCAGATGGTCTCTTTCAGACCCATATGAAACTCTTTTCACCTGAGTCTGGCCCATTTATTCCCTTCAAACTAACATATACGCGACTGTATCCATAGAAATCGGCGTATGTATTCGGATACTCCTCATGAAACTTCCGTACAACCAATTTTCTTTGAAATAGATAATTTCAATAGCAAGATGCTGCATCAACTACCCCCAGCTTTTGTCTGAGGTATTCAAATGTCTCCCTTGGTAGTGGTTTGGTGAGTATATTAGCAACTTGTTCTTTGGAGGGGACATACTCCAATTTGACCTTTTGTTCAAGCACTTGTTCCCGAAGAAAATGATATTTGATAGGTATGTGCTTGGTATTCGAATGCATGACTGGATTCTTTGAAATACTGATTGCACTTGTATTATCACAAAAAATGGAGATAGGTGGATTACAAGTGATCTGAATATCTTGCAATGTTTGCTTCATCCAAAGGAGTTGTGTGTGCAGCAAGATGCAATAGCCACATATTCTGCTTCAGCTGTAGATAATGCAATTGAACTTTGTTTCTTGTTGAACCAAGATACTAATCTGGAACCCATATAGAATGCACCACCACTAGTACTTTTTCTATCATCCACGCTTCCTGCCCAATCTGCATCTGTATATGCATGAAGTGTGAGATTTGTATCTCTAGGATACCATAAGCCATAGTTTTGAGTTCCTTGAAGATACTTGAAAATTCTCCTAACTACCTGAAGATGAGTTTCCTTTGGATTTGCCTATAACCTTCCAACTATTCCCACTACATGCATAATGTCTGGTTGGGTCCCTCTTAGATAGAGCAGACAACCAATCATGGATCTATAGGTTGGTTGATGTATTGCCACTAATTCATCATTTGCGCTGAGGCTGCATCCTGTTACCATAGGGCCACATATTGGTTTCGAATCCTCCATCCCATATTTCTTCAAGATCAGCTTGAGATACTTGGTTTGTGATTGAAAAATACCATCTTTGTTTTGTTGGACTTGTAAACCAAGAAAATATGTGAGCTCACCAAGCAGGGACATTTCAAATTATTTTTTCATCACCAAGGCAAAGTTTTGACTCATGTCTTCTTCATTGCTACCAAAGATGATATCATCAACATACACAAAAATTATTAGCAACTTATCATTGTCAATTTTTATACATAGATTGCTATCTGTTGATCCTTTTGTAAATACTTGTTGATGGAGGTACTTATCCAACCAATAATACCAAGCCCTTGGAGTCTGCTTAAGGCCATAGAGAGCCTTTTTGAGTCTACATACAAGTTTTGGAACATTTCCAAGGATAACCCCATCTGGTTGCTCAATATACACTTCTTCATCCAAGTCTCCATTCAGAAAGGTAGATTTAACGTCCATTTGAAATACTTTGAACTTATGAAAGCTAGAAAGAGAAAGGAACATTCTTATGGCCTCAAGTCTAGCAACTGGTGCAAAAGTTTCTTCAAAGCCTATACCTTCTTGTTGAGCATACCCCTTACAAACAATTCTGGCCTTGTTTCTAATCACATCTCCATTTTCATTCAGCTTGTTTTTGAATATCCATTTTGTCCCTATGACATTTTTATCGCTTGGTCTAGGAACCAACTCCCAAGTGTTATTCTTTTCAATCTTCTCAAGTTCTTCATTCATGGCCTTGACCCAGCATTCATCTCTACATGCTTCTCTTACATTTTGTGGTTTAGTGGAGGAGAGGAATGCTAGATAGATTGAAGCTTCTAAAATAGTTCTTCTTGTTTGTACACCTGCCTCTTTCTGCCCCAAAATTTGAGTTTCTGGATGATTCTTATGAACGTATCTAGATGGAGTCTTTTCTTCTATCCTTATCGGTTCTTTTGGTGCTTCATGGGTTTCTTCTTCATCATAAGTTTGATTTGATGTTGAAGGATAGTCCTCATCATCTTCAAAATATTCGGATTTTACTTGCCTAGGAATGTTTCCTTCTTCGTCAACCACTATATCAATACTTTCAACAATTTTTCCAAGTCTTTTATTGTAATACTTATATCTTTTGTTGTGGGGAGAGTAACCAAGGAGAATGCCTTCATCTGCTCTAGGTTCAAACTTGCCAAGGTTTTCATCAGTCCTTTTGATGTAACATTTGCTTCCAAAAATTTTGAAGTATTTTACCGTGGGAGTCTTACCATACTAAAGTTCGTGAGAAGTTTGAGTGTTGTTCACCCAGAAATTTGTCTTGTTGAGAATAGTAACTACAACAAATGCAGCTTCACCCCAAAAGGTTGCGGGAGTTTCAGACTCATCAAGCATAGCACGAGCCATTTGTTGAACTGTTTTGTTCATCCTTTCCACTACTCCATTTTACTAAGGAGTCCTTGTAATAGAGAATTCCCTTCTTATTCCATGTTCTTCACAAAAATCGAAAAATTCATCCGATGTAAATTCCCCTCCTCGATCAGATCTGAGGCATTTGATTCTGTAATGTGATTCATTATTAACCAATGCTTTGAATGCTTTGAACTTTTTGAAAGCTTCGTCTTTATGCTTCAGAAGTCCCATCCAACACATGTTGGAAAAATCATCAATGAAAAATATAAAATATTCTTCTCCTCGAGGTGAAATTTTCCTAGATGGACCACATACATCAGTATGGACAATTTCAAGTGGCATGCTAGCTCATCCTTCCTTCTCAGGGAAATTAGTTATGGTTTGCTTACCAAACTGACATGATTTGCATATTTTATTGTCTAGAATTCTGATGTCAGGGAGATCACGAACTGCTTGATATTTGCATGCTTTCCTTATCTGAGAGAAGCTTAGATGACCCAATCTATTTTGCCATAGCCAGTGTTCATCATTCTTGCTTAGATAGCATTGTTGTTTTCCTCCCTTGAGTATGTATAAATTATTGGGAGTTCTTATGTGTTTGATCATTGCTTCTCCTATATCAAGCTCACGAACAATACATCCATTTGATCGAAATATTACCTCATTTCCTTGGTCACACATTTGACTGACACTCAATAGATTATGCTTTAGGCCATCAACATACATAGCATTTCTAGCTTTGACCTTTTCTTTCAAAAGAAAAGAACCTTTACCTTTTATAAGTGCAGGGGTGTCATTTCCAAATGATACCTTCCTTTCCTTTTCTAAGGTACTATATGACTGAAGTTTTTCTTTATCACCTGTCATATGTTTCAAGCATCCACTATCGATGTACCACTGATTTTATTTTCCTTCCGCATATAAGGCTATCTCACATCTTTCTGGTTGCGGTTCTTTCTTTCTCCAAGTTTTGGAACTCAATGAAGCTTGCTCCTTCTAAGTTGTTTGCCGAAACCTACTCCTGCATTCAGAATCTTCATGACCAAAGTTGTTACAAATAAAACATTCTATTTCATTCTCAAGAGCATAAAAGTTATTGTATGCCCTTTTCATGATCCCAATCATACTCCTTTGTTTTTGAGCTTCTCTAGTCATGATGGTCTTGTAGGCAACACATTGAGCAGCTTTGTGACCAAAGTTATGACAAGAGAAACATTGGCCATTGAAGAAATTCCTACGATTACCAACCAAATGATTGTATTTTCCTTTAACATCCATTCTTGAGGCAAATTGAGAATGATTTACCTGTGGTTGGTTGTAGCTTCTGTTCATCCTTGAAGTAGATTGCCCCCGATTTACTTGGTAATCTTTGTTCATTCTTGAAGTAAATTGTCCCTGATTTACCTGATGATCTGCATTATGCTTTTGCTTTCGATTGTCAACCTGTTCACTTCTCCTTGCTACATCAAGATAACTTTTGGAGGTGGATGGCTTCTGTGCTTGAGACTCTTCTTCAGTATATCCAAGACCTATCTTGATTAGAGGAGAATGCTGCACTTTGATAATCTCATCTAAAGTTTCAGATCCTTTAGCAAATCTAAGATTAA
>APFE030045246.1:57565-180083 GCA_000404065.3 Pinus taeda | reverse complement strand
TTTGTTGATGTAGACTGGGCTAGTGATCTAGATTAGAGAATATCTACAAGTGGGTGTGTGTTTAACGTATTTGGAGGTCCAGGAAATTGGATGAGTAAGAGACAACCTGTAGTGGAACTTTCAACTACAGGGGTAGAATAAGTGGAAGCCACTCATGCAAGAAAGGAAGTTGTTTGGTTGCAGAGATTGTGTTCAAGTATGGGGTTAGTACAATGAGCTATAAGGATAGACTGTGATAGCCAAAGTGCAAATTTCTTGGCAAAGAACCCTGCTTTTTAAAAGACAAAGCACATTGATGTTCAACATCACTTTGTGAGGGATATGGTTGAGGACAAAAAGGTGTTGTTGGTAAAGGTGGACATGTTGAATAATACTGTAGATGCATTGAAAAAGTATATGAGCACTGAGAAGTTCTCTTGGTGTAGAGAAATAATGGGCGTTGCATGGTTGGACCAATGACTAAGCTCTCCCGTGGCCCCCTGTGGAAAGAAAACAATAAGTGGGAGAATGTTGGGCCCTATATTAGGTGGGCGGACCTACCTATGGTTTTGTGCATGGATTTCGCACATGGTTTAGGGCATGATGGTTTTCTATCCATGGTATTTTGTAGATATGCTCAAGGGAACTATGGTTTTGTTCTAATCCAGGGTTAATGGATGCTTCGACGTGTATATATATGTATTGTAACATTAAAAGGAATATAATGAAAAATCAATCTGGTAGTCCCAGTTTTAGGATCAAGGGGAAAATCTTTGTGTATATTTGTTTTATGTTTTATGCTCTCGCCAATGTTTATTTTCTGTTTTTAGAATTCGTATGCAAGTAATTTATGTACGGGGTTAAAACCTACAAACACCATATGATAAGGCAACAAGAAATCAAGCACAAGCACTGGAGAATTTGATCTCTACATGATTGAAGAATTATGCATATCAACAAGTATCCATGCCTCACACATCAACAACAAGCAACATATAAGACGAATCAACAAATAGTCTCCTCAAAGTAGCATGCTAAAACAATCAACCTCTAGTAGCAACAATAATATGCACATGAGGACATCAATGAATAAAAACATGATGAATAACAATATGTGCATCTATAAGAACAATGAATCACAATATGAAACATTATGCAAATGAGGCACCCATTGATACTCTCCATAGCAACATCCAAACTGACCAATCATCAACCTCTCTACTCATATAGTGAGGCCAAAAACCCCAACAATCATAACATAGAATGAGGCACACCAAGAAAACCTCCATGTCTAATAATAATGAGAACAATGCATGGCTAAAGTAAGTAGGAACAAATAATGCTCCCCTTGAACTTATGCCATCTCCAAAATCATCTCAAATTTGTAGTGAACCTCTTATGCTGCAAAAAGTGCTTCCTTGCCACAAATAGAAGCATAATGTGGACCAAAACCAGATAACCATGACTAAATGACATAAACATTGTGCATACATGGTTGTAATAGTGCCATAAAACCTCATACATGACTATAATATGGCCTCATGACTCATGACTAGAAGATCCAATGATAAGAAAAATACAAGTACATGGATTCATGAGAATTTTACATGATTTTATAATGAAATACATTGTTTTTATTACCATCTCCTATTCATCAATGACTAGAAAACATAACATATCATGGTTGTTATAACATCAATAGCCCATACACATGGTTGCAAACTGACTCCATGAGACTCCTCCAAAACATGCCTATCACCATGATAACTCAACCCACTAATGACTGGACTCTCAACCAATATAAAATGATGAAGCAATAATAAATACATGGTTGAAATAATCAACATATAATATCCTAGACATGGCTGGTCCAAGTCTCAAATCACCTATGTGCATGTCTGAAGAAATTATATCATTCTATGCATGGTTGTATAACTTTTCAACCAACTGTCAGTGAAGACCAAAATCATATGTATGGCTTAAAAATGTACCCATTTCACTTAGGAAAACATATATAAGGCTTATACAAATAACTGAGTGAAAACAATAAGGAAAATATCAAATAACTCAAGAAAATCGCATACCATGCATAGCTCCCTCTGAGCCTAATATACCTCCAATAAGCAAGTTGATCCTATGGACCTAAATGTGCATGAGGCACAAATGAAATCAGCATATGATGCTTCTATAATTTGTACTCATCAAACTTCCATACGTTTGTCATATCCTCCCTCTGAGGTTATGCACTTGCCATGAAATGTACAGTGTACTAAGAATATGCATGATGTAACCATGGACTGTAGAGGGGGCTAATCTCACTATTTCATGAGTTGCTACTCCTTCTTCCTCCACACAATCTTGCATTGCTTCTTTTCATTCTTTTCTAGTTTTCCACTAGCTCAGGTATGATTATGTTTCTCCTACCATATCTTCCTTGAATAAATAGGCAACATGTAGTCTCTCACCATATGGAAAAAATTGTGGCATGTATAACAATGCACATGTCCAAGATATGAAGCAAGAAGATTAAATCTCGTGTTTCTCATGTCAGATCTATACCTTGCATGCAATGTGCTTCTCCTCCATTGGCTAGGTCTATAGTCAATTTCCTTCTTTCCAAATAGGTTACATGAATATAAATAACCATAAAAAGCATGTTTATACTTTATGTCCAATCTTCTTGGCTTATCATTTTGTTGCAAGCTCTGTTGATTAAATATGTACTTTTTGCTCTTGTAGATGGTTGCGACATGTCTAAACTTGTGACAATCATAACACTCTACCTTTCTCATCAAAGAAATGAAGGGAATTTAATTCCTTTGAAATTTTACAGATCTGCCACAATTTTCTCTTGGACCAAAGGATCTTGTAAATGTAGGTGCTCCTTAAGGTTTTCTTCTCTGATGTTGCTGGATCTGCTTCTTGTTTCTTTCTTTGCTACTCTTGTTGTTGGTATTCTTATCTACAATTTCTTTTGGTTCTACTTTGTTATTTTTTCATGCATGCAAAATGTACTCACCCTTTTGAAATCGAAGACTAGATCTATCCAATGGTGATCTTTGGATCTCAAGCAGATTTTCCAAGGCTATAATGCTCTCCTCCATCTTCAACTACTTCCTCATGGTCATCACTTCAATTTATAATTTGTCGCACTGATCTTCTTTTCCTCTTATTGTTTCCTAATGAAACCTTCAACTCTTTTTGATTCTACTAATTGATTCCTAAAACTTATGATCTCGTCCTTGATATTGGCCTCCTTATCATTAGAGATCTGCAATAATTTTTCTTGATCCTTGCATACACCCATTAGTCTAGTAATATAAGCTCTAGGAACCTTAATATCACCCTCATCTTCACTAGGAAATTCACCATGACTAGAATTTGAACTATCAAAAGTATAACTCAAAAGTAAACAATTAGTGTTTATATCTTTGGATTCATTCTACTGCAATACCTATGGTTCTTGATTTTATGATTTTTATACATTCTTGGCTGAACCATTTTCATTAGAAATATGAGACTCTTGTGGTTGAGCTACTTGTTTTTGAAGGCCCTTTTTTTCTTCTTATTTCCCTTTTTCTCATTCTCTCTATTGTTATTGCTTCCATCTCCAAACATGGTCTCTACCCTGTTTGACATTTCTTTAACATATTTCAAACCTACTAGCTTCTTCAACTCATTATCATGAAGATTTTGGTAGATTATGCATTTGGATTGAGCAACTTTCTACAAAACTTCAGGTGCAAGTGGATCCTTGTCACATCCTTCACATACCATTCTCCAAATGTTAGATCCATAAGACAATAATTGAGATTTAACATTTTTGTGCCATACCTTGAAATTTGCAGCAGTGAGAATAGACACTCCTTGAGAAGTCATTATGAAAAGAAAAGAAAAATTGCCAACAAACCCCTGATATACTCTCCAACGATTAAGCTACAACCAAGAACCCCAGTCTAATAAAAAATGTTAGAAATATTGAAAACTACTGGGGGGGTGAATCAGGAGTATTACATGCCATTTTATTACATCCAATCAAATGGCCCTGAAACCGGATCAGTCATCATCCATTGACCCTTTGCATTCATCCCTTGCAAAGCCTAGAGAACTCACTCTCCAAAATTCCAAGAATTATGGGTTAAACAACTTAAAAACCTAATTTTTGGCCCCATCGTGCTCTCCCTTTATGCAATCTACATTGTTGTAAGTTGTACATAGAGCATCTATATTTATGAGCACATGATTCCTTCACAATAAGTGTGGTGGCTCTTGAATGTCAGTAAAAATAAAAAATAAGTTTGAATCTTTTCTTTCCAGAAGCTTCCTGAGTGGTTTTAACTATTTACTATTAGATCAATATCTCAAACTCCTTTAATTGAGGTCTTGTCTCTTATCCTTAGACATTACCCTCCCTCATACGTGGATCTAAGTGCTAGATTGGTAAATCCAAAACAACCCCATTTACCCTATAAATTCACTGCCTCTCATAGAGTCTCGGTTAGCTTTTGGATACATTTAGTTATGCCCTCATGTTGTTTCTTTGTGGTTAAGGTTCCATTATCCATCCATGCACTTGAGTAGTGATTAAAGGATTTCTTTGTGGAAAAGGAAGGACAAGATAGTTTGGAGACGTATACAAGGTCAAGAATTGTAAAAGGTTCTAACTTCTCCTACTTTCATTAATAGAAAAAGTGCTTTGTTTTCCTATACTTATGTCTCATTAATGGATATGTATTACAATTCCTTATTGAATCATTGTTTAGAGATGTTGCAGTTCCCTTGCTTGTTTTAGTTGTTTTGCAAGCTCTACTTATAACATTTAGAATTGGAGTTGGAGCTCACAAGAAAGGAGAAGAGGAGAACTTGCGTTGGATTAAAGGTAAGTATTTCCTCCATGTTCTAATTTCTAAGGAAAGAATAAGTATGTTTTTCCCTATTCTTTCTAGATCAAGCCACTAGATCTAGGGAGTTTTCTTCTATCCATAGAATGGAATTATCCATAAAAAGTAGTGTGTCTTATTACCAATTTATACTAATTTAAACTCCTCTACTGAATCATGCATAAATCAACCAACAACACATTAGTAGATCATCACATAAGAATAAACCATGAAATCAAATAAACCAAAACAACCATGAGAGAAACAATAAATAACACATCAAAACATAATCACATGATCACACATGAGACATAAGATATTTGGTGGAAACCTCAAACCCCCAGGACAAAAAACCACCCTTGCTATTGCACTGCTCTGAATCTTCTATTATGTCAGAAAAATGTCTTTTACATAGATACTAGCCACCACCAGTTAGGATACTCGACCTCTAACACAAGATAGCATACTCAATCCAAAACATACATTGAATTGATGACCATCAAATATTCTACGTATCACTAGGCAGAAACAACCATTTTTGCAACATTGCTACTAGAAACTACTAGCATGGAATCACTGATCCAACTTAGAAAACACCCATTTTCTAGAGGCCACTTCTCCACAACTCTATGCAGAGCATAATTTCATTCATTTTCAAACTGGATCCAAGACACTATCTCAACAAGACTCAAATTTGTAGTATCAAACCCCAGCAGTAAGATAGTCTCTACAAATCAAATCAAAACACCACAAACAATATTCTCTCTAGTTAAGAAAATAGTGGCCATAATACTTACACCAATCCTCCTTCAATCTCACTCTCAAAGCATCTCTACAAAATAAATAAATCTAAATACAATAATTCAGCCATTATCACTAATCTACAACAATAAACTGATCAAATCCTAAAACAACATAAAAAATACCATGCCACATTTACATTCACATCAGCCCCTTTCATGCACAAGAAATTAGCATGTAAACATAATGGACTCTCTATGCAATTTCTTTCTTTGCCGTCGATTTGATTTGCATCACTGATAGTCTACTTTAGAGCATTGTTTCAGTCTTCATATCTTCTCATGCAACTACCATTTTTACACATGCACTATGTATCTCTGCTCACAAGTAGGTTTGAAGCATTCCTCCTCTTTGCAACCTTCTCTCACTTACAATATTATTGAACCAACCATATCTAAGATAAAAAATGGAGTATATATAATATGTTGGGAAAATTCCACTTTTGGACAGGGATCAAAGGTGCATAAAATTGACAAAATCCATCCACAGTGATCACTACTTGTGCACTTAAGGCATTCACACCCATGGGAGGAATAATTTAACCAATTTTGACCTTATTTCATTAATTTAGAAGCTTCTATGAATAACCAATTCAAAATTCATTGTATGTGCATGGGGACTTCAGAACAAATTTTGTGTAGAGGCTCGGTCGAATGCACAACAAGGCTAGATCTTGGCTGCAACCGCACACACATGCCTTCCTCTAAGCTGCGAAGGTAGATTATAGGAGAAAACCATAGGCCTTCAACTCAGAACATTTTCTACCTATTTGGACACCTTCATCAGCTCATGTACATGCCCCCAAACCTCTACTAAGCTTTATGACACCTTTTCAAGTGGGTTAAACATGTCTACCAAGTGCGAGTACCAAGTTGACCTAAAATCCAACAAACAAGGGTTAACATGAATGCTAAAAATTCCTCTAATCTCGTCTGACATCTGAAAACTTTACAACACATATGCACAAGTATGTAGCACACCTCCAACATCATCAAGAGCCCAAAACACCATTGTAACAATGTATGATCATAGGCCATGAATATCTAATCAAGAAGGCCTAATCTCCCAAGCTCATCAAAATGAAGCACAAGCATGATTAGCACCTGAGTAACCATCACCAACACCTGTAGATTTGCATACAGACCATGCCAATGCCATTACCCTACATCAATGCCAACATACAAATCATCACATGTAATTGACATCAATGCACCATATAGATCATTACAAAGCATCGCAAGGTTGATGGTAATGCCAACACAACCAACTCAATGCCAATAGAACCAGTTGCAACCAATCAAACATATGAAATACTACATTTTCAACACATGATACCATGATACAAGGTTTAAATCAATTCCAATACAATCTAGTTGTAACCATGAATACAACGCCAACACCAACTAGCTACAACCATGAAATCCATAATGCGAACAAAAAGATGTTTTATTGTATAATTCCATGATATCATTAAATTATATGGGATAATTTTGTAGTATTCTTGTCAAAATTAGTCTAGGTAAAACTTTTAACCTTAATTCAAGCCTGGAATAATCTCGAAAGAATCAATTAATAAAGATGTTGCAAAAACATTCATTTTCTTTTGCATGGGAATATATGGATATTAGAGGTATAAATGCTAATACTTGTATCCTTCATATATTTATATATATAAAAGAAAATGCTACACCAATTAGACAACCTTATAGAAGGATGAATTCTAATTTGAGGGAAATTGTAAACTTAAGAAGTGCAAAAACCATTAAATGTAAACTTTATTTATTCAATTTTTGGCAGCTAGTGGGTTTCACCATTCGTAGTTGTTCCAAAGAAAAATGGTAAGTGGCTAGTATACATAGAGTATAAAGAGTTAAATAAGGCTACTCTAAAGGATCATTTTCCACTTCCTCTCATTAATAAAGTAATAGATATGTTAGCAAGAAAGAAATCAATTTCGTTTTCTTAATGCTTTTAGTGCTTATAATCAAATACAAATAACACTGAAATTGGTGAACCCTAATATTGCAACAACAATGTTGCAACTCCCAAGGCTACCAACTTTAATTATCAACTTGGGTTTCATACACACTTATTGTTGACAATAATACTGAGAGGGGGGGTGAATCAGTATTATCTAAATCAAATCTTTCTTTTTATACTTTGAATTATTTTTGCATACCAATACCATAAATAATGAGCATGAACAAGAAAAGCAGACAGTCACATCAAAGAACACCAGATATAAGGTGGAAACCCAATGTGGGTGAAAACCACCTGCTGCAATATGTCTCTATCTTCTTTCAAATTAGAAACTCCTTTTACAATGGTCTTGTACTGGTGCAGTCCTTTACCAGTACGCAGGCTGCAACTTGCAGAGAGCTACAACTCTCTCTCGTTTTCCAGTCTCACCTGGGAGGGAGCTACAACCCCCTACTTCTTTTCAAGGACCACTTTTCATAAATTTTCAAACTGGATCCATATATATCAAATGATCGTTAAGTACATATAAAATACAGTCAGCGGCAGTAACCAGATCAAAATAACAGAACTGAACCCAGAACACCTTATCAACAGAAAAATTCAGTCAACAGACAGTCTTGAAACAGATACGCAACTTTCCTTTCTTTGTCCTGCATCGATACGCACTTCACCTTCTGCTTCTTTGCGTATGCCTGCAGAGCTCCTTCTACTGCACTGCGTGACCACGGACTGCCTCTTCTACTGCTTTGTGTACAGTACACACCCAAATACACTATCGCGCCATGTACTTCACTGAAGGCACGCACCCAAAGACACTATCACGCCGCGTACTGTTTCTGTGCGTACACACCTGAACCACCGTCGCTCTGCGTACCCACGCACTGCTCCTTCGTTGCCTATGCGTACCCACGCACTGAGCCTTTGTCTCCCCTGCGTACCCACACACTTATGCTTCTTCAGCTTTCCATACCTACGCAGAGGCACCGTTAAACACCTACGTACATCAGATTAGGGCTGAATTTACAGATGACCAGTGTGCTACAGTTAGACAGATGCCCAGATCTGATCAAGCGCTCGGGAGATTTCCCTTTACTGATTCGCCTTCCACTTCACTTTCATATAGATCAAGCTTTTTGAAACAATAACCCAAATATTTCAGATCTTAAGATATTCAACCCAAAAGCATACTAAGCCAAATGATCTCCTTTTCTTTATATAGGCAAGCTCTTCCTCAAATCAAGTATCATGGGGCTCAATAATAATAATAAAATAAAACAATACCATGGGCCAGAACCATGATAACACAATACCGTCGGCTAAATACCAAGGGATAAACATAAGGAACCCCACGTGTGCGCGCTTTGCTGCCTTGGAGTGTGTGCACTGGGGTACGCACCTCATGAATGGGTAACTTGCGTGTCGGGATGCGGTCCCTGCACAGCGTACCTGCGGGTAAGCACCTTCTGAATTGTTCTCCTGCGTACTTCTTAATTTTCATCATATTGAGAGCCCTTGCCATGGGTGTTGCCATCAAGTACAACATCTGTAACCTATAACCATACCAGAAACATAATGCCAACAACGTTATGGTTGGTAGGATTGGTGAGACTATAGTAAAAAAAAATGTGGATAATATCCAATATACTTTGTCATATATGGCTAATAAAACTAGTACATCAATTGATGATGATTTTTTAATGTGTAAACACCCATTGCATATGAAATGTTGAAATATGAAAATAGGTTTGGTATTCATAATGGCATATGTCATCTTGACTTTATGGATTTAATGAAAACAGAAAAATAAATTTATTATTTGTGTTCCTCACGCATGTGTTTCATGCCCAAGGGAAATTTATTTTTAGGTCAAGCACCCAATGAGTGCTTCTAGGTTTTTCATAAAGTCAATTGAGTGAGTGTCATCTATTGAAGACCCATTTGGGCATGTTACATATTGTAAAGAAACACCTACTGAGTCAAAATAGAGTGAAAATTCCCTCCAAGACCCCATCATTGCACAAATATCAAGTTGGCCTACATGAAGGGACAAGTCGGCTTCATGATAGCAATTTGTACCCCTGAGAAGCCTATAAATAACAAGAAATTTGACCTCATTTCCACACTCACTTAAGCAAGTTCAATCTCCTTAAGATATAATTTGGAAAAGGATGAAGAAGAAGAAGAAGATCAAGATCGAAGTTTTTGGGCCTCTCTCTATCTCTGCCTCTCTTTCTCGTTAGGATTTCTATAGTTTTTGGGATAGACAAAATTCTAAAGCTACATCAAAGTTGTGAAGCTACAACGTCGAATTTGTGATCTGCCTCTAGATCCAAGCTGTGAAGATGCTAGGTCAAAGCTGTTGAAGCTAAATCAAGGTCTAACTTGTGAAGTTGCTAGGTCTAAGTTGTTGCAGCAGCTAGATCGAAGAGGCAGAAATTATTCTTGGGAAGTTGCTAAAAGGTTAAAGTTTGTTGTTGGAAGTTATGTAACGAAAGATCATAAATAAGGAAAAATGGCTTGGTTTTGGAGGGTCTTAGTCAAGGGTGATAGGTATTGTAATTATTCAATGGAAGTTCTATAAGAAGAGAAGGATTTTAGTTGGTTTTCCTCTTATTTGGAGAGTTTTTGGCCCTAGCTGATCACCTATATCTTGTGTCATATTGTCTCATTGTTCTCTATGATTTGGTAGTTGTTTGATGATAGATAACACTAATAATTATAAAGGAAAGAATAATTTGATAAATTAAACTAAAAATACATCAAAATAAGCTGTCAAAGTAAGATAAATCACCTACACTTCTTGCTCCCTAGATTTATCAACATGCTATGAGAGATAAGGTGACTACATCAAGGAAGGGAAACACAAAGAAGAATACTCTAGGGCTGAAGTATAAAGAGATAATATTGGAAGCATCAAGAGAATCAATAATCAAGGGGTACTAATCCTCCCATCATATTGAAAGGGAATAATTAAGATCATGAAAGAATACCTGAAAACCATATCTCATCCAAAGAATGTTTCCGCACTTGAAGCATTCATGGAAAGCTCACACAATTTACAATCGTTATCACAAGGAAGGAAGAGCAAAGAAATTTTGGGTATGTTTTCTCTGGGATATAATCTCCACATGTGTGCAGTGTTAAGAAATATTTCTACAACAACAAGTATTGAAATGTAGCAACCATCAAGGATCAAGGAATGTGCCAAGAATGGTCTCCCTTAGAGGCTAGAATAATAGGAAAAATAAGTCAAGTCAAGCAAAGTAGAAAGGAGGAAAATTATTCCTTCTTCTAGCCACACATGTGAACTAGGATTATTGTAGAAAACACAAAAATTCTAGAGCTACTACAACAAGCCGAAATTCTAAAGAAGGGATGAAATTTGAGGTTGTGAAATAAGTTTAAGTAGAATTTTATTAAAGGAAGAAAATAAGGAAAAAGTGTTGTCATCATCATCAAGGAATCAATGTTATCTCCATTTAAGCCAAGGATCACTTTTTAAGAAAGATAAACTAACCAAGAAGACATCTTCTATTATCTACATCGTCATCAAAATTAAGACGGTATCAAGTTGAATATTTCATCATCTATGAGTATCCTCGCTTGAAAAAGTAAGTATTTTAATATATATTTGAATATGTGAAATTGACTTCATATTGCAAGGAAAAACAAATTGGTTAGGTCATCAAACTTTCTTGCATGGAAGAAGAGGATAGAATTGATCCTTATATAAAATGAAGGCATTGCTCATGTTACGGGTTTAATTGTTGAACTTCCAAAACATGAAGCTCAACCTATAAAATATGAATATATCAAAAAATAAAGGATAGCCTCATAATTTATAAGGGTGATATAAATAATAGACAAGTTTCAGGACTTCGAAGAAATAATGTGCGATAAGGAAATGACTACCATAGTCCTCAATGCACTACCAGAGGAATCGAGTAACTTCACATCAAACATCTATGGGAAGAAGGAAGCTGTTGCATTCAATGAGCTATGTTAATTGCCAAAAATTGAAGAAACCGTGATGAAGGTGGAAATCGATGTAGGATCAAGTGAGAAAGCTCAAGCAATTGTTTCCACGGCTAGAAGAAAATGAATGTTTGAAAATCATAGTCCTTGGAAGAAGAAGAAGAACATGTCAAATGTTCAATGCAATGGATGTCATGAATATGGGTGGTACAAGAGAGATTGTCCAAAGCTCAAGAAGGAAAACAAGGAAAGAGGAAAGGAAGAATACCATATCACTGAAGTAGTGGAAGAAGCTAAAAAGAAGAAATACAAGAAGGAGGAAGTAAAATATCTCTACTATGATTGAGATAGTCTTCTTCACCTAGTTATTTTCAAGTTTCTGTTTAAAGATTTTGTTGTAAAATATAACTATAATGGTAGGAATCATTAGAAGCATGGTAGGATGAATCATGTTAGGAGACGGCATCATAGAATAATATGGTCGAAAGCAAGATCTCATGAAATGATCATAAAGAAGAACGAAAGATAGTTGAAATATAAGTCTATGATAGGATGTAGCTCTTGGTAACCCCATTACAAGCATAAGTAGTACTTATGGGAGAAATAAATTCATCTAGTAAGATATCTCCATACGTCATTAAAAATGGGGCATTTACATGGTGAGGGTAATCAATATCCTCCATTGCAATCATCATCGAAAGATTCACAATTGGAAGAAACAAGTGTCTCACTAAGAATTCCACCTTGTAGTATTCGTGGAACGATGGTATGATGTAAAAAGAAGTGGAGTAGGTCAAGGTGATTAAAGTTCTTTCAATGAAGGAAGCTCCTGAAGGAAGTTTGGATGACCGAAAGGAAGAGATGAGGTATTTATGCTTGTATTTGATAAAATTGACTCATGCCATATAGTTATAGATAGCTTGGATAAATGCTCCACCACATGATCATGATTAAGAGAAAGGGATCGCGTCCTTTCGAATGATGCATTAAGGCATGGTTAACATATTCACTAGATGGAATTGACATAATACGCCCTCACAGGGAATATGCGATGGTTGATAAAAATTAGGGAACTATGAATGGAAGTTCCTTCGAAGAAATATGTGACGAAAATTAGGAGACATCGTGAAAGATGAAACTACTATCACATACAGAAGGAAATAAACATATGATAACTAGAAGAATTGACCATGACATCTCCATACAAAAGGTATGAAGACTCTAAAGAATTCTAGAAGGGAAGATGACCTTTAACATTTAATATATTTTTGGAGATGTGTCAATATGAATGGAGGATGTTGATAAATAAGTAGATGTCATAATGTAAGACCATCACAAAGGTAATTTGATGTTTATTTTTTATTTTTGAACAATGTCACTGATACTCATGTGGTGCGATGATAAGATCATGAAGAAAACATGATGTAGAGAAGGTAGTTTTATAAAGGAAAGGAAGAGATGGATTAGTAAATAACTTTCTAATGACAAAAAGGATGACATGACTAACATCATTCATGAATGAAAGTGATGGATGGACGATGACCTATGAAGAAGTACCAAAATATGTAGGATCCATAACAAAGAAAAAATTCATGACATCAAAAGCGGGAGACCTACAAGCATCTAGGTGTCCCATGATCTCCACCTAGAAATATGCTAGAATAAATTCCCTAGTTAAGGGGATGCTTGGTCAAGTACCTAGTTAAGAGCGAGCTTGGGTAAATTTCTTTTATAGAAATGGTTGCATTCCTTCATTCGAATGAGTATATCTTCCCTATTTGAGAGGGAGAGGTAGACACATCCTTCTTGTCTTCACTTGAGAAGAAGGAATGAATGATTGGGTAAACATCTAGCATCCAATGCTCTTAGAAGATGTGGTAGGGAATCCACGATAAGAGTAGTCGTAGAGGACCAATATTATTCGACGATTGGGAATCCAAGATAAGAATAGTCCTGGTGGAATATACTTTGAGAGAACCCTGGTCGGGTATGTTTTAAGAGAGACAATGATGAGGGTATCTATAAATCATTGATCTCACCAACATTATGCTCTGACATTGGTTAGAGGTAGAGTTGTTATTCATGTTCTTGATATGTAAAAATGTTATATGATATGATGCTATATAGATAGGTTACCAATTCGACTCTTCTTATGAGTATTTTTAGTATTGAGAATTTCCAGGTACCTTGTATGGAATATGAATGCCTCCCTAGTTAAGAGGGAGTGTTGAAATATGTAACTAGGCTCAGTATTGATAATGGCATATGTAATAATCATTTTATGTATTTAGTGAAAAGAGAAAAATAAATTTATTACTTGTGTTCTTGAGGCATGGGTTTCATAACCAAGGGAAATTTGTTTTTAGGTCAAGCACCCATTGAGTGCTTCTAGGTTTATCATAAAACCAATTGAGTCATTGTTATGTATTAAAGACCCATTTGGACATGTTACATATTGTAAAGAAAAAAATATTGAGGAGTCAAAATACCTTCCAAGACCTTGTCATGTCACAAAGATCAAGTCAACCTCAAGATACGAATTCATACCCCTCACAAGCCTATAAATAAGAAGGATACACACATATGTCTAGATTTTCCATGGGAAAAATTGAGGGGAATGTTGAGCACATCATGAACTCATTTCTAGTACATTTATTGCATTTGATGTATTAGTTAAACCTATATACATATATGAATCCAACTGTCACATATTTTATTCTTACAACTAAAAAAAAAACTTTTGAAAATAAGAAAGAAGATGGGGAACAATGCACAAGACAATCTCCATAGCAATAATATGAAATTCTTCCGTTGTTAAAAAATTATAACATGGTATAGATATGATTGTTAGAATTGTTGTAATTTACTTTATGTTTAGAAAGGACTCTAAGAGGTAAGTGATTACATTTCCTCTTTATTCAAGTATGGCATCCAAGAAAACTTAAGATGCATACATATCAATCTCAAAAGACTCGTAAATTTTGGAGGTTAAGAATAGGCTCTGTAGAAATTAGTGGTTTATGTTTCTAAAAACGTTTTTGTAGCACTTAGGATAAATTAAATTTTTTGTGGCTAGAAATATAATGCAAAGGGTGAGTTAGATGAGAGAGGTGGCATTCAATTTTCTATAATAATTATGACCAAAAAGAGAAAATTTGACTTGTAGATGTGCGACAATGCCATTGAGTGAGAGAAACAAATTTATTAGGATGTGTGCTAGCACTCAATTAATGAATGAGAATACCCAAGTAGGTGATGGAAGCCAACCCAATATATTGATTCTTTTGTTTGAAATTTAGCTAATAGGTGTAGAAGAGGCTATGTACTTAGTACATATGTAGTGGCAAGCCCAACTGTTTGACCAACAATAATGGGATATCCCTAGTGTAAATTACCAGATAGACCCTACACCATTTGGAATAGGATCCCCGTATGGTATATTGGGCTAACTGCCATCTTGTTTTCTTTATGATATGATTTTTTCTAAATAAAAAACATGTAAAAAACCAATATAATTTTTTATGAACACAATTAAAATTAGCTTTGTGTAATAATTACAAATAATGTGCACAAAAAATTGCCAGAAATGAGATAAATGAGATCAATTTTTACAACAAAAGTGTTAGCATACTATGATAAAGATACATGTGGAAAGAAAGTTTCATTTATTGATTGGAAATTAGTTTACAACCAATAATGACTATTAGAGCATAAGTGGAAAACAATTTCAAATAAGATGTGTTAGAAAAACCATAGTAGTTCATTTTCTTTGACATATATGAAAGTAAACACATACCATCAAGCATTAACATAAGGGTATCACAACATTTAATGGTACATGCATAAAAAATTTCTTGGCTCGAAGGTCTTCTAAATACTTAGTATAAATTTTAAAGTGCAAGATTACAAGAAGTGTTCACTAGATCCAACAATGGAGCATTGAATCTATCACTTGTTTTCTCAAAATAATAATAAGCTCTCTAACAATATGCTTACAATGGAAAACCTAAGGCAAGAGTCTCATCTACAATAACCCTGAGGGTATATTTATATGAAATGAGGTGACCTTTCATCTTCCACTATGAATCTTGGACCTCCCTCATTAGCTTTTGACTTCCATGTGACCTTTTATTTTATTTTCATGTTTCTAATTACAAAATATTTATTTACAAAATTAGAATTTAAATTAAGAAAAAAATGCATTCATGTGAGAATTTGTGATCTTCAACACTTCACTGTAGAGTTCCTTAGTCACATACTGGTGTCATTCTTTATATTAAGTCGCTACCTCTTTCAGCTTCTAAGATAGTTCTCGATCATATCTCACCTTGCATTCTAAGGAATCTGGCAATATTGTCTTTGATTCTGCTTGCAACTTATTCCAAAACATTGTTAATTTTGTATATAACTTGGTAGGCTTTGTAACGTACTAAATGATAGCCTCGTTTGTTACTCTTAAGTAGTTCTTCTTGAATTTCCCTCTTCATTTCTCCTCTTGATGTTACTTCTCTTGGTGCACCAATAGAATGTATCTTGTACATTCTGACCAAGGCCTTTAATACACTATAAATTTCAAATAGGATGATATTGTGTTAACCATGCTTTTTCTTAATTGTTCATGTGATGCACACACATTCTCACTCCCACCCTATCAAAAGCAACCTCCAATCTACCTTTCTTTGGAAATTCCACTTGGGAATTAAGGTATTGTGTACTACATTCTTGAATAAAATCGATTATTGGAAGAGCAAATATTACCAATGTTACAGTTTGTTGCAATCCTTCTGCATGTCAAATAGTGGATAAAATACTTTATGCATGATTATTATCTCATCATAAACATGTTCCATTATCTCCTACAACTCTTTGAGTCCTTCATGAATAACTACTTGAAGATTGCCACGATTAAAATTTGTAGTGGAAAGACTTTGATTCTATATGCAAAGTTATCGATTTGGTAGGCTTTGTAACATACTAAATGATAGCCTTGTTTGTTACTTTTAAGTAATTCTGCTTGAATTTCCATCTTGATTTCTTCTCCTGATGTTACTTCTCTTGGTGCACCAATACAATGTATCTTGTACATTCTGACCAAGGCCACTAATACACTATAAAATTTAAAATAGGATGATATTGTGTTAACCATTATTTTTCTTAATTGTTCATATGAAGCACACACATTCTCACTCCCACCCTATCAAAAGCAACCTCCAATCTACCATTCTTTGGAAATTCCACTCGGTAATTAAGGTATTGTGTGTTGTATTCTTGAATAAAATCCATTATTGAAAGAGCTAATATTACCAATGTTCCAGTTTCTTGCAATCCTTCTACATGTCAATTAGTGGATAAAATACTTTATGCATGATTATTATCTCATCATAAACCTATTTCATTATTTCCTACAACTCTTTGAGTCCTTCATGAATAACTACTTGAAGACTCCCACAATTAAAATTTGCGGTGGAAAGACTTTGATTCTCTATGCAAAGTTATTGATTACATTGTTGGGTAGTCGCTAACTCTTTCTTCGATATTTCAACCTATTTGGATAAGTGCTCGGCATTATTTTATGTTGCAATGACAAATGTTGTGCCTATAGATGTTATTTCCTACGATGGATTCTGGTATCTATCACGACTTCTCTCTCTAACATGATCGCAATAAGGTTATCTAGCTCATTTGGATAATATTTTATCCTTACTTGACTGATCTTGAGTTTTAATTGGTTAAATTTGAACCTTGTGATGTCCAATATTCTATCCTCTTTTTGAAAAGTGTTGCCCAAATCACTGAGTAGAAGATGTCCACTTGTGATGGGTGTAGGAGGTTAGATGTCCAATGTAGGTATTATGTGTTCAACTATAAAATTATTTAGCATAATCTCTTCTTCCTTCTTGTTAGTTGATTCTTTGGAAATTAAATTCTCTTCTAATTGCTCAACCATTGCTTCTCCCTCTTTCTTCATTTCCTCCTGTTATTTCTTCATTATTTCCTCCTCTTCTTGCTTCCTCTGTGAATCCTCTTGTTTTTTCTTTCTCTTCTCCACTTCTAGCCAATATGTTGAAGAATGCATCAAACTATATCTTATTCTCATGTAATTCTAATGAACAATGCCTCTTGGATCATATCTATGCTATCCTAACTTAGCAAACATGAATCACTCTAGTTCCTGTGCCTCAACTTGTACTTCCTTCCAACTCGTCAAACTATATGATCCTATGCATACTGGAGAGATCAGGAAACGTGGGTTATTTGCCTTTTGTAGTGAATTAGACGACCTTGTAGAAATATGGTAAGTCACTTCTTGTATTACCACTTTCTCCATTACAAACAAAGGTAATAAGTGTAGACTTCTATATGCTCGAAACACTTTTATGAATGTTTCATCCAGAGAATCGAATCAGTTAGTAACCTTTGGTAAGGATGTTATTGATTTGTCAGACATACATGTAGTTCAACATCAAAGAGCATCTGATACAACACAATTTTTCGTGATATTCACATAGGCCCCTCCTTAACCTGTCTCCCATATCAATTTTCAATATATATGCACAGGAAGTACATTGTTGGAAAATTTCCACTTGCATCCCATTCCTAGAAATTCATTCTTTGCACAAATGCAATATAAAAAGTACGATCACATATAAAACTATAACTAATCGGCACCTACCATAATATTATCTCTTACGACACAATTATTTGGTGAAATAATTATGTGAGCAACCCAATTGAAGATAATCTCCATGGTGGCACATTGATGTATCATATAGACCCGTTTCTCCTCCAAGAATTCAACATTCTCTCATCCATAAATCCTACATCACATAGCCATCAGGTATTGGTAGACTCTCCTTAGAATTTTGTTTTCTTTGTACCTTAAAGCTTCTATCTAAATTTACTGGGCTCTCACCACCATGATTTGATACATTCTTTGGTGGATTGTTTGAAATCAACATACCATAAAGAATTGAGGTACTCATGTGGTTTAGGTAGCTTGTAATATATATATATATATATCTATTGTCTAATAGGAAGCACATGAAACACCTTTAGAACTCCGACCTATCATGTTATCATGTTCAATCCATTGTAGGAACCACTATGTCATTACAACACAAGGAAGCATGGGTTCATGGGATGCTACCTTGTAAAACTTGGACCCTTTCATATTAATGGACACATCTCTGCCCTCCTTTCCCTATCGAATTTATTTTCCGATAAACCCATTGAAAATCTAACATCATAACATGGATATTGGTTTGTTGATATAGAATGTTTTGTCCTTAAGAATGGGAACTCTAGACTTAGGAATGTCTACCACCCCTTCAATACTTGTTTCAATTCTTCTCTTGTAGGATATTTTCTCACTACTCATGGCATACTTTCGATAGATGATTGCACACAAATGTGCTACAAATCTATTGTCCCTAGGATTTCAAACATATTCAGTGAAGAGAGGAAAATCTTAGCTCAAAACCCTTAGTCTAGCTCCTATTGTATTCATATTATTTTCTTATAAAAATACAATGGCCTGAGAGTTACAATTGCACTTGCTCTAAGAGGTAATTTATGGCTCAGGCACAATCATATATTTGAGTGCTAGAGGGATCAATGAAAGGGATTATTGGCTAGGGAGTGTGAATGCAGTAGATAGGAATGGTCAACATGTTTTAATTGCAATCAATTCCTATAGTGATAGAGAGATAGGATCTAGGGCATGGGATTCCCTAGTGCAAAGCCTAGGGATAGAAGGCCAAACTTATGTGCGATTGGGATTAGTAGTGACAACACTATCAAGGTTGGAGGATATCACTCCACAAGTGTGAAAATAAGTGATAGGGGATTCACGTTAGTTGCATTCAGGTTTAATAAGGATAAAGATCAAAATAATGAAGTGCTACATTGTGTAAGTGTGATGGTTATTACTATCACAATTGGGACTAATGGAACGTGAACACAAAAACTAAGTCATGGGATTTTCAAATGTATGGGTGTGATAGACTAAGTGAAGCATACTAGCATTTTTTAGAGACCATTAAAAAAAGGAAAGGATAGGCTTTGGATTGCGTGAGAGCAATATTAAGGAGTTTTTAAATAAAATTTCCTTGATTAAACCAATGATAGAATAAAATTGCAATCCAGAGTCTAAGAATGAGGTATATTATAATATTTTCATTATGGAATGAAACAATGTGTCTGAAAACTCAAAATTTGGCTAAATGTGATTTGGATTGGCTTAGGAAGCTCAAGTTTAATATTAGAATGTTAACTCTTTAGGCATATATAGGTATTGCTTAGTATAGGAATTTGAAATTCCATGGGGAGATGAGATTTCACACGCAAATGACAAAATCCCAAAATTCAAAATAAAATGTGCAAATAATGAATCTTAAATGCAAGGGGATTGTTGCCTACCTTGAGCCAGCTGCATTGGTTCAATGCTTAAAAATTGACACCTGTTTACGCATTTTTTCTTATTTTAGTTGTAAAAAATACAGTTAGTTTTAAAATAAGTACGTCATAGTGAACTTGCATATAATTTTGAAAAATGTCAAAATGATGGGCGTATAAAAAAAACAAAAGCTTCAAGATTTTATATTTATTTTATATATTTATTGATACCAGGCTAGCACTGGGATATGTCAACTTGCTGATTTTTTAGTGTGCTCCCTTTCAAATAAATTTTATCAAAATGCTTTCATGTGAACCATGGTCCATGTGAATGGTTGGTTGATGAGTTATTGACTTTTCACATCGTCTACATAGTCAATGTTTCGTAGACTATTCAATCTCACACTAGATTGCCTTTATATGTTCTTCATTAGGTTTGACATCCTAGACTCTAGTGAGTGTTTCTCGACTTTTGTTCACCATTGTACCAAAAAAAAAGTGTTTTATTCAAGGTTTTATAGGTCTATAAGGCCGTTATAATAACATGATCTAGTGCGATAGATCTGGGTTCCTTTCATCAATCCACATAGTGATCTTGGATTATCCAGATAGATTGAAGATGACAGCTCACAATGAAGTGCTTCAAAGGAAGAGAGTTCTCACACCTTTGCTAGTTTCAGTGCTTTTTGTGCATCTTTTGTTTGTGTACTATGGATCTTTCTTTAGGCCTAGATTGAAGAGGGCCTTTGGGGGCATGAAAATGGAATTAATGATGCAGCAATGGGGATATATTCCAGGAATCTTGGATCCAATGGTGAACACGAGAATGACAAATGAAACAAGGGATTTTCAATAATAAGTGATGATTTAAATGATGGAAATGTAGAAGATAAGACCAGACTCATCAATGAAGATATTTTTGCAGGAGAAATCAGTGAAGCGATATCGAAATCATTTCCTATAAGAATTTCATGTGCATAGGACAATGCACAAAACATATACTCTGACAATTTCCCAGATATGGTACATATTGCATTTCATATGCATAATTTGACATATGTGGTATTATAGATTGTTCTATAGATTTGACATGTCTGGGTCCTTTGTTTCCTTATCTCGGTATACATAGATTGTTAGATGTCTATTATATCACTTTTTGTAAAATATCTTTCTATATAGCTGTTGGACTTCATGTTTTTCTGGATGATTAAATTTTCACATTTTTTGTATGGCTTTTTTAAGTGCTCACACAACAATCACATTTTTTTCTTATACTTTCTCATTAGCACCAAACGTTTTTGCCCAACTTTCCTGTGGACTGGCTGTTTAACGTAATCAAGCTCTACTACAAGTGGAATTTGGTGATATAAGGTAATATATGTAATTTCTCTTCCATTACCAATAGAACGCATTTTTTTTGTTTTAAGAACAAAACTCATATTTTACAATAAACAACCTATTTTAGATAGTTTTATGGAAATTTATTTATCAGTGATCAACAATAGATTGCAGTACTAGTATGGGCTGTTACAATAGTATCTAATAAGAAGTGGGTGCCTATCCAATAACATGAATTATGTACCAATATATGTGATTATAACAATACTTTTAGCAAATAGTAGGCACATATGCACACTAATCCAATGTAGCTTAGTGTAGATAATCACTACCACTTTGAAATATGAGATCCAAATGTATAATAAGTATTCAACGAATTTCTTAGCATGATATCCAAATGATTGTCAGAGCATAATATTATCCAGTAGGAAATGGGTGGGATTATAGTAGTATCCAGTAGTCACTGGATAGGATCACAATAGTATCTAGTATGCACCAATAATTTTTTTCTTTATTGGTTCTTCTTATCAAATTCAACTATTTTGTTTGTGGGTAATGGTTTTCTTTGTTTCTATATGAATCCCCAGAGTCTATATTTTTACTTCACAAGCTCTATGGTTTCTCTGTAGTTTTCTTGTTACTCAGTTGGGTGGTTCTCCCCTTGATATCTAGCATTGGGATGTTATTTCTTGTATTTTACTGCAATGTTTTTGTATTTTTTTATTACTTCTATGAGTGAGAAATATTTTTGATAATTTAACCTCATTTACTTTGATTGACAATCAAAATAAGTGGATTTTTTTAGACGCAGAAAGAAATTTTGGAAACTTAATTTCAGCAATACCAACTTTTTTTTACCTAATATTTTCAAAATTCAATTGCATTCACTTCAGGATTTGTAGGACACTTTTTGCTTCATGTATGAACAATTATTAATCTAATTTGAAGAATTTAGTTGAAGCTGGTAAAAGTAAATGTTAAAATTCATATGAAAGACAATAAAAACATGAAATTGTCATAATTTTTTTTGTGATGGTTAGGGGTACCCATAAAATTTAACCCCTGATGGATGTGATACAAATGGCAATGTTTGTATTAATGAAAATAAAACCCACTAGTCAGCTCTACCAAAGAGAGTCTAAACAAGGAGAGTTTGGCTTTGCAGAATGCTCTTCATTGCTCATCAACATTACACAATAAATACAATACATGGTTTTAGGGAAGTTAGAACAACATCCTAAGAAATAGAAACTAATTCCTATCCTGAGGGTATGTGAACCGAGTCTACCTACTCTACGATATTCTCCATTATCTTGAACATTCCCCCTTAATGGAGAATGGGTTCACATATATGGCTAAAATATCCCTAAACATTTGAAATTTTACATTTCCAAGGGGCTTAGTGAAAATGTATGCAACATTATCACATGTATTACAATATTCCAAATGAATTTCTTTAGATTGCACTTTCTCCCTTACAAAATGGAATTGAGTAACAATATGTTTAGTGTTTTTGTGAAACACTAGATTGTTGGCTAGCTTGATTGAACTTTGATTGTCACATCTGATTATTGTTGTGACTATCTATTCTTCCCCAACATCCTAGAGAAGTCTCTGTAACCAAACTTCCTCACACGTTGCTGCACACATGGCTTGATACTGTAATTCGACTGAGGATAAGGAGACTATGTTCTACTTCCTGCTGCTCCAAGCGTTCATCCCAGATCCAAGACTGAATGCATAATCTGTTATAGATCTACAATCATCTACATTTCCTACCCAATCTAAATCTAAAAATCCTGCCAGTTTAACATCAGAAGAGTTAGTGTAAATAATTACATAATCTACAGTTCCTTGTAGATACCGCAAAACATTCTTTGCTGCATTCTGATGGCTTTCAAGTGCCTTAGACATAAATTGACTTAACACGCTGACTGCATAAGACAAATCACGTCTAGTGGTGGTCAGGTAGATTAGACTCCTAACTAGCTGTTTGTAAATTGTTGCATCCACCACTTTTGAGCCATCCTCACACTGCAATTTGATTTTCTAATGCAATGGTACCGATGTTGGCTTACACTAATTCATTCTAAACTTTTCTAATAGGCCTTGGGCATACTTTTCTTGAGATAGAATTGTTTGACCTAAATCTCTCCAGATCTCCTGACCTAAACAATATCTGAGTTCACCGAGATGCTTCATCTCAAACATCTGTGACATCTGCTACTTGATTTCGTTAATTAGAGATATAACATCACCTGTAATTATTAAATCATCTAAATATAATGAAATCAGCACTACGCACCCCTATTCATCTTTCATGGTGTAAATATTAGGGTCATTCTTACTTCTATTGTAGCCATCTTGTGGAAAAAATGAATCAATTTTCTCATGCCATGACCTCGGAGCTTGTTTTAGTCCATAGAGTGCTTTCTTCAACCTACAAACTAAATGTTCTTTTCCCTTTTGGACAAACCCTTCTAGTTTCTCTAAATAAACCTCTTCTTTCAGTTCTCCATTCAAAAATGTAGACTTTACATCTAGTTGGTGCATCATCTAATGTTTCTTAGTAGCTAAAGAAATTAACATTCTGATGGTGTTTAATTTAGCTACAGGAGTGAAGGTTTCTTCATAATATATCCCTTCTTTTTGTGTATCCCTCTTTGCAACCAACATAGTTTTCAGTTTTTCTATAGTTCCATCTGCATTGATTTTCAGTTTATATAACCATTTGCAACCTATGACTCGTTTTGATCTAGGGAGATCTACCAATTCCTAAGTGTTGCTTCTGATTATTGAATCATATTCCTGTTCCATGGCTATTTTCTATTCATTACTTTCATTTTCTTCTTTATAACTAGGTGGTTCAACAACATTCATCATACTAGTTATAAATGCATTTTCCCTATATCTTGTAGGCATTTGAGTTTTCCTACCTAATCTCCTGAGTGGTCGAGTGGTGGTTTCAAACCTTATTTCTTCCTTCTACTATTGTTGTTGTTGTTGCTACTATTGTTGTTGGTGTTGCTGCTATTGCTGATGTTGTTGTTGGTGTTGTTGTTGTTGCTGTTGTTGTTGTTGTTCATCCTCTGTCTCTGTTTGGTATTGATCCTGATTGTTCTCTGCATCCTCTTCTTCTAAGTATAGAGTGTCCCATCCATCATAGTTCTCATAAGTTTCTTCACTATCCTACTCATGGAATTTAACATCTCTAATAATAATGATCTTGTGAGTAGAGGGATTAAATAATTTGTATGCTTTATATGACGAACAATACCCTATAAAAGTGCACCTGATGGCTTTTGAGTCTAATTTCTTTCTATCTTCCTTGGGTATGTGGGAAAATGCTTTACATCCAAATATTCTAAAGTGTTTTACTACAGCCTTATATCCATACAAATCTTCGAAAAGAGTTTTAAACTAAAGACTACTTGTAAGACTCCTATTTCTTAACTAAATGCAGTATTCACTGCTTCAGCCCAAAAACCATTTGAAAGATTCTTACATTTCAACATACTTCTTGCACATTCCACCAAAGTTCTATTCTTCCTTTCTGTTACTCCATTCTGATGTGGAGTATGGGGTACTGTAAAATTTCCGTGATCTTTACAATATCTGATGAGTTCATCTTTCCTGTATTCTCCCTCTTGATCAGAGCGAACAATTTTTATCCATTTCCCTGTTTATCTTTCAATCATATTTTTAAACTGCTTTAAGTATTCAAATGTATGATTCTTCTTACTTAAGAAATACACCCATGAAATACAGTCATCAATAAACAATAGGAAATACGTTTCACCTCCTAACGATTTTGTCTGCATGGGACCACAAAGGTCTGTGTGCACTAACTCCAATATATCCCTATGTTTCTTTTCTATTCTAACAGGGAATTCTTCTTTATGCATTTTTCTTAGCGTATAACCATCGCAATCATTATGTACTTGCTTTAGCATAGGAAGATCTCTTACCATTTCTTTCCTCTGTAGTAACAACAAATCATTGTAATTAATGTGGCCGAATCTCTAGAGCCAAATCTCTTCTATAGTCAGACTCACTACTGTCAATGCTCGAAGTGGTGCAGGTCTCACACCCAACTTCTACAGTCCTCCTATTCAGATTCCTATAGCAATTATCTTCATTCCATCTAGCACATCCTTAATGTAATAGTTAGATTTTAAAATTCAACTTTGAAATCTTGATCTGTAATCATTGATAGAGAAATCAAGTTCTTTGTTATGCTAGACACATACATTACATTGCAATTTTTTTTAATATTACTGTCACGTAGAATGAAAAAAAGTTTCCCACATCCTTTGATTTGATGACTTCTGTCATCACCTAGGTAAATCTATGTGCCTTCGTTGATCTCTTTAAAATCCTCTAGCCAGTGCTTGTTCTCTATCATGTGTGTCGACACTCCTAAATCTACATACTAGATGTCTGCATCAACATTTTCCTCACGATCTACCATGAACAACCTTAAATTCTGCACCTGATCACTTTTCAAAATATGACCTACATGTCTCTTTAGCTTCTACTATTCTTCATGATATTTCTTTTTCCTACACTCCCTAGCAATATGACCCAATTTTCTACAATAAAAACATTTAGTTTTAGAGTAGTTTTTATTCGGGTGCATACCTTGGGTCAAATTTGGTCGTTTATATGAACTTGCTCCATTTTTTTGTTGTGGACCTGCTTTCCCTTTGTAAAAGTTCTTCCTCGCCACCAATGCAAGATCGGAACTCTGGGGCTTCAGATTCGATCTCCTCTCTTCTATCTACATCAGTATACCTATCAGCTCTTCAAAATGTACGATCTTTTCTCTCGCATTAATCGTAGTGATTAACATCTAATAATCGTTAATGCCACCATTCATTGTATTGGTCACAAGATTTGTATCATCTATTGCATGACCAATATCTGATAATTTGGTTTTTAGATCCTTGATCCTTGCTACGAATGAAGAAATCATTTCATTCTCCTCCATATTCATGGATAGGATCTTACTCTTGAGGAACAAAAGACGATTTGAGTCTCTGATCTCGTACAATTCCTTTAGAATTCCCCGGATCTTGTTCGCTAATTTACCTTCTCTAAAGTGCGATATAATGCAGTATTTCACTGACACCTTTAACATTGTCCTTACTCTGCTTGCTCGTTTCTCCCAATCTGGGACCGATGCTGATCCAGCTGTAGGCCTTGACTCATCCCCATTCACAATCGTCCAAGCACTATACGCTTCTCACAGAGTCTACATATTGAACTTCCAATTTCCATAATTCAAACCATCTAGCTTGTTATGCTCATTCATGCATTCTTCAAAAATATTGTTATTCATCTTGGTGATTTAAAAAAAAAAAATTGAGAGGTAAAAGATGTTAAATTTACCTTATATCTGTGACAGAGACAGATCATTATTGTTTGATCTTGCAACACACGCGCAGATCACCGTGGCTTTCTTCTCAGCCTCCACACAACCTCCTATTGTCAGCTACAAACTTGTTTTTGGCTTCCCCACTCAGCTTCTCTAACCACTATAGCCTCATTCTTGGATCCCTTTGAAATTTCTTTGATTTACACTATCATCATAGATATGTGCCCAATATCCAAGATAGTTGCAGAAATACACCAATTTTCTGAGACTGTCACAACTGTACACTAAAAAACTATGACAATCAAAAAATAAAATTTTTGAGAAGTGTAGTAGTGTTATCGTCACGGCCATCCACTCAAAACCTTTGACAATTTCAATTCAATGAACCACCCACCATCCAGCATACAGGTTTCTCAACCCCGACGCTTTGATACCGTGATAAAAAATGGCAATTCTTATATTATTGAAAAGAAAAATCTCTTGGTTCAGACTCTTTTTCGTAGAGTTGACCACTGGGTTTTATTTTCATGAATAGAAACATTGTCATTTTTTATTAGGGCGTAGTCACATTTTGAGAGGGTAGATGAGAGATCTAAAAAATAAATGTGCATGGAACTCGTGGGACCCAATAACATAATGAAATGATTCACAAGATCAAATCTCTTGTATAGATTTCTTCCACAAGTGTGAGATACACAGATTAAATGCTCAGTCACATTCTTGTGATTGTGCTAGCATTCATAGGTGCACTGAGATTGAGAAATGCGAGTACTTTTTGTTGAGGTAGATTAAAACAAACCTTATAAAAATATGTGATTATGCTAGTGTTCATAGGTGCACTAAGATTTAGAAATGTTACTACAGTTTGTTGGGGTAGATTGCAACCAAACTTTTGATATGCAAATGAACATATGATATTATAGGAAGCTTTTTGCTTTCAGAGTTTAACGGTGGCTTCAAAATTTTAGGATGTCAAAAATTTTGGCTTGTTGTAGCAGCTACAACAGTATGATAGATAAGGTCCTTTTAAGTTAGAAGGAGATAAGAATATCGTCAAGGTATATCACAAAAAAATTATCCAAATGATATTTGAAAATATCATTGATAATATTCATATATGTAAGTGGGGAATTAGTGAGACTAAAAGATTCATAAGTCATTTATATGTATTATGTTTTCTTTTAAAATTTGATTTTAAATGATCACATGACTTCATGTAAATGTTATCACAAATAGATGCTAGGCTCATGTTAGTGAAATATCGTACACTCCTAAGTTTAGCAAGTAAATCATAGATATGAGATAGAGGATATTACATTTTTACTATAATTGCGTTGAGAGGCATATTATACAACCTATCATAATGTGCGTGTCCATCCATCATCAAATTTGAAATTTTGCTCATGTCAGCCAGAAAGAAAATTAAAAATCTAAAAATAAAAATAATTAAATTAAATGTTTTATATAGTTTTTGAAATTTAACATATATGATAAAATAACTATTAATAACATAATATAATTTTATTTTAATACAATTATCTTATGCATTTAATAGTTATTTTATCATATAAGTTGAATTTGAATGGATCATAAATTTACCTTCAACAAAAAAAATTACCGCATTAAAATTCCAAATTAGGTAAAATTTTAAACATCTCCACTCTTTACTAAAGTCAATCCCATTTCCTAAAATAATGTAAAAAGGTTATTTCAACACAAAGAATTGAAAATCTTGCTCCAAAATCTTTTAATATTTCTTTTAATTAAATATTTGTAAAACTAATCAAGGACAACCATATCCTATGGATATATTAAAATATACAAAGACATAAATATTTCCACATCAAAGTTGTAATATTTGAAAATTTTGTGATGATGTTATATAAAAATTATCAGTAAAATTAAATAGTAATTAATATATTATAATCTTAAACATTATAAATTTCCATAACTTAGGATTGTACAATATTAACTTGTATATTATAATATATATATATCATGATATTATTAACTATAAATATATATCGGAGGGAAGAACAAAGACGGAGTGATAGAGCTAGAGAGATAAAGGGAATGTAAGGAAGGGAGAGAAACGAAGAGAGAGGAAGGATGAGAGAGGACTTGAGAGACACGAGGTGAGAGGGAGGGATAGAGAAATGGAGTTGGAAGGAAAAGAGAGCGAGGGAAGAAGAATCGCATAGAGAGATAAAAGTGGAGAGAGATAGAGGGAGTGATAAGGGAGAGATGGAGAGAGAGTGTATATGTTTGGGTGTGATATAAAGAGATAAAGGAGAGATAGAGAGAAGAGGTGGAGAGAAGGAGAGATAGTGACACAGTTGGAGGGTCGAGAGAGAGAAAGAGAGAGAGAGAGAGAGAGAGAGAGAGAGGGAGGGAGAGAGAGATGGACAAAGAGATAAGGGGGAGAGACATAGGGAGGCATGAGAGAAAGGGAGAGAGAGGAATGAAGAGAGATTGGATGCGAGAGAGAGGAAGGAAGAGTGCTTGGATGCGAGAGAGAGAACGAGAGAGGAAGGGACAGAAAGGGGGTGGTAAGAAGAGAGAGACAAAGAGGAAAAGGTGGAGAAAGAGATAGGGAGTGAGAATGGAGAGGGAGAGAGAGGAAGAGAGGAGAGAACGAGGGAAGAGAAATAGAAGGGGGCAGAGAGAGAGAGAAGGGGAAGAAACCGAGAGGGAGAGGAAGAGGGAGGGAAAGATAGATAAATATGGAGAAAGATTGTGTATGTTTTGGGGATGATATAAAGAGATAAAGGGAGATAGATATATAGATGGAAGGTGAAGAGAGGGAAGAAGAGAGGGATAGACAGAGTGAGACATAGATAGATATGGATGGAGAAAGAATGCATGTTTGGGGAGGGAGGGGTAAGTTAGAGAGATAAATAAGGAGAGATGGATGAAGATATAGATATATATGGAGGTGGGAGAGAGGGAAGAAGAATCATTTCACTAGATGCATTGATTTTAGCGTAGATGGTGATTTGTAATCCTATTTTATTAGTTGCATTGAAGGAGATCAATTGAAGTACATGGGAGAGGAGGAATGAAGAGAGAGACAAGGAGAGGAGTGAGAGAGGGAGAAAAGGGTAAGAGAGAGAGAGAGGGAGACACAAATATGGAGCAGGGAGAGAGGGGTAGAGAGAGAAGGATAAAAGAAGGGAGATAATGATAGGGTTGGAGGGAAAAGAGAGAGAGAGAGAGAGAGGTGGGGGGAGAGAGAGGGAGATGGAAGAGAGATGACTTGAGAGAGATGAGGAGAGAGGGTCGACAAAGATATGGATTCAGAAGGGCAGATAGGGATGGAAGAAAAAAATATAGAGAGAAAGTGGAGTAAGAGAGAGAGAGGGGGAGTGAAAAGGAAGAGATGGAGAGAGTGTGTGTATGTTTGCGGGTGATATAGAGAGACAAAGAAGGAGAGATGGAGGGATATATATATCTATATATATATATATATATATAGGAGGGGGAGAGAGGGAAGAAAATATCTGGCACTAAATGAATTGAATTCATGGCATATGGTGATTTCTAATCCTATTTGATTACTTTCACTATTTGCATTAATTTCATTGTAGATGTTGATTTGTAATGATATTTGGTTTATTCGTTAGATGAATTGATTTTAGTGTATATTTTTATTTATAATCCTATTTGATTGCTTGGACTAGATGCATTGATTTTAGTGTAGACTTTTTCGAATTCTTGTTGAGTTCTTCTACTAAATACATTGATTTCAATGTAGATGTTGAATTCTAAGTCTATTTGATCGCTTAAACTATATTGTTACAACACTTAGTCCATCTTGCAGACAAGAGTGATATCCGTAGATCCTAAATGAAAACTAAAAATAATAATGACAATTGAGATGAATCTTTCCCTAAGTTGAACTTGTTCGAATTATAAGAAATATAGCTAATGGGTGAGCCTCTTACCTATTTCATGAAATTCCTGACGAATATCCCTTGTTGTGACTTGATGCAGTTCTTCAATGCTTGATAAGACCTACAAACATAGACCATTAAAGGATCAAAAGCACATTAGATATAATAATCCAAACAACTTAGCCTAATGATGAAGGAAATTAGGGATTGAATTTTCCTTAATAAACATTATAAACAATTGTAAACCATTCATCATTCACATAATAAAAAATCAATGTGAGAAAGTGCCTCACTTGTATTAATCAAGAAATAAGAGGAGCCTTACAACATTCGGCTTGATGCCGTGAGGTCCCTCCGGAATGTGTTCAATCTCCTCCTTAGAGGACAAGCTTTCCAATCTAAAAGAAACAACATAAGCTTGATTTCTCTCAATTCTAATATCCTCAATCCTTCTACCCTCTAGCCATTTTATAGACAAAGAGGAGGATTTTTCATATCCATGAGAGGAGGAGGAGACTCCTTTATTGATGGATTAGGTTACCATGAGAAAAGGGATGGAGATGCATGTTCTGAGTGCTATAGTTTGAATAGTCATCACCTAGAAGCTTTCAGTTGGGAAATTTTCGACCAAATATGTTTCTGGAATGTACTTCTTACTTTTACTCTCTAGAATTCACCTGCGCGGGTTTATAGTGGCAGAAATAGCACATCTTTGTACTATTCTCAAAGCCAATTTTAGCACATGCACAAGACACTCTAGATAAAATGGCACAGGTGGAAATTAAAAAGGTGTGAAAGCTATTTTATTCAGTTTATTCATGTACTTCAACATATCTTGAGCTGTTTGCCTTCTGACAGAGTTGTTCAAATATGTTCATGGATGGTAAAAATATCCATAAATTGATCAAGTGTCATGGTAACAAATTGACATGTAACAAATTTCCCCTTAAAGTGCGAAGTCCAGAAAAACAAGTTTAAAAGGTTGAAGTGCTTTCACATTCCAAGGATGGGATCAGAGGCAATGCTCAGAAACCTGCAAGGAACATTCAAGGGAAGAGAATGCAAATACATATCAAAATTTGTCTTTGAGGTAGGCATTCCCATACTTAGAGTAAAGAGAACTCAATGAACAAGCAGGTAAAACTAATATCATATAGAGGGTAGACAGAACATGGACATAACCATATGTCTACATAATCATGAACATAAAATTTCCTCGCAACTTGGATTGTTGAAACTAGATCCAGGGTCTTGATCTCCATCTCTTGATCCACGGTATGATTCTAACCATGTGATTGAATGTATGAAAGTTGAACATGTAAGAAACCACTTGATTACCGGTCAATGATGTGAACCATTAACAAGAGCGAGAGAAGCCACCAATAATGACAATGGTTCTCAAGGTACTCCTAGAACAATCTATGAATTCTTAATAAGCAGTTTGAAGTCAAACACTCATAGAGTCATTTGATGGAAGTCCAATGATGAGAACCTATTGTCAAAAGAGGGAAACCTACCATTAAGGAATGCAAGCTTCAAGGTACTGAAGGTTTCTAAATAAATTTCCTAGATAATGATGTTAGGTCCCTATAATACTAGTGATTACCCCATTACTATTGTAGTTATATCCGTTATTAATATTGTTCTACCCCTATTCTCCCCATATTGTTATTACCGTGCCCCATAGAACCCCTCTATTGTTATTTTTGTGCCTTTATATTATCATTGTTAGGTTGGCTGGGTTATATTGTGACTCCTTTGACTCCTATATATAGAAAGGAGGTTTTGTCATTTGAATCATCAAAGAATCATTCATTTGTGTAATGTAAAGGAGGTTGCCCCCTCAAAGTGGCTGAATTATAAGGCATTGATCTATCTTTTCTATCTTTTTGTGAGCTAGTTTCATAACATTTGGTATCAGAGCTTTGGATTTTAAGGTTTCACTACTCCAAATAGGTCATTGTGGAATTTTTGCTATAACATTTTTTCTATGATGTTTCAGAACAGAAAAAAAACCCATTTGAGACAAAATCACATTGAACCTTGGGTCTGAATTGTAGAGCTTTTCATGATATATTTGTAGAGATATGATTTGAGGAAGTTGGTCTTTTTGCAGACTCTTGAATTACATTCCAAACAGGTGACCGAGGGAAAATCGTTATAACTTTCTCTCTGAGCATCAGATTGATGTTTCATAAAAAGATACAGAAAGAGGATGGAATGTAGTTTCTTGTATATTTTTCAGAGCCAAAGATCGAAATAGGGACACGTGGCATGTCGTACAAGTTCGCTCTACTAAAATAGTATATAATCAGGTCACTGTGGGAGATTTGGCATAACTCTTCCTTGGAGAATCCAATTTGGATGAGACTGGTGGCATTGGAAAGAGGACACAGAGAACTACTACAGGTTGCAATTCAAAATTAGATGAGCTGAAATTATAGAGATATATCAGAGGAAATATCAAGCTCCTACAAAGTGAAAAAAAGTGTGTATATTTTCTTAAATTTTTGGTTAAGCTTGGTTTGAAAATTTATTTTGAAGGAATTTAAAGGGAATAATAGAGAATTATTATCGGTAACTGATGCCCCAAGGAAAGGAAATGAAAATGCCTAGTAAGAAACCTGAAAGCTCTAGCATGACTAATGAAGAAGTGGAAGAAATACTACATGATATATCAAAAATACAAGACCAAGTGCAACAAATGTCACTCTCACAAAAGCTAACAGAAGCTAAGATAAATGGTGTGGAATCAAAGGCAAAGGGCGTCGAAGCTAATATGGACAATTTGAAGATATATTTGAAGATAGATTTAAAGAGAGACATGGCAGATCTGAGGACAGATTTGAAGACACACATGGCAGATTTGAAGACACACATGGTAGATTTGAAGACAAATTTGACAAATTTTCTACAAGAAATACTTACAAATGGTGAAAGGGTGGTAAAGGAAACTCATGATGCGAACAAAAGAAATGTTAATCATGATTTCATAGACTCTAATGTTGGATCCAAGACCCACCATATTCCAAAAATTGATATGAGGAAGTTTGATGGCAAGGATCGCGCAACATGGATATTACAAATGGAGCAATTTTTCAATCTCAATAATGTGCAAAACACACAGAAGGTATGTATTGGAACTTTATATTTGAAACCAAATCAGTTTGTATGGTATCAATGGCTTTGCTCTCGTAAACAAATTATCACTTGGGCAATTTTTACGGAATAATTGACAGCACATTATGAGGATACAATAAGCAATAATTTTTTTAGCCAATTGATAAGTCTCAAACAAAAGGGTTCAATAAAAAAGCACATTGAAGAGTTCCAAAAATTGAACAAAAGGGTAAAAAATATTCCAGAGGAGCATAGGATCGATGTGTTCGTAGGGACTTTAAAGAATAATATCCAACGTGATGTTCACCTTTGGGAACCTGATTCATTAGAGAAGGCATTCAGGTTAGCAAGAAAGATGGAAAGCAAAATTATGGCAACTAGGAAGCATACCACTCACAACTATAAATATGGAAGCGTTGTTGCCCCAAGTCTTCCACAACCTATAAGTACGATAGCACAAAAATTGGAAGAGAAAAGAGCGAAAGGGCTTTGTTACAGTTATGATAGCAAATACACTAAAGCTCATAAGTGTGCTGAGAAGAAATTATTCTACATAGATTGTGAAGAGGAAGAAGTAAAGGAGCAAGAAAGGTCAAAAGAAGAGGATATACTCCAAGAACAAAGCCTAGATAAAGAAGAAATGAATCCGACCATATCTTGTAATGCATTGGTGGGAATTACCACTCCTCAAACCATCATGATAAAAGGACAAATCAAGAAGGAAAAGGTAATAGTGTTTATTCATTTAGGAAGTACCCACAATTTTATTCATTATAAGGTAGAAAAAGAAATGAATTACTTCCTATCTCCAGCACCAGAGTGTCAAGTGATGGTTTCAAATGGAGGAACAATAAATTGCTCTGGAAAGTGCCATAATATCAAGCTATCCATGGGAGAATATGTATTGACTAGCCCAATTCTTTCAATTCCTATGGGAGGTGCTGATGTTGTACTAGGAGTTCAATGGCTACAATACTTGGGTACAATAGCTTTTAATTTTCAAGAACATTTCATGAAATTTTCTACGGAAGGAAAGGAAGTTGAATTAAGGGGTATTGTAGGGAAACTGGGAAAGATATTCAGCTCTAACGGTATGAAAAAGCTTCTAAAAAAGGAACAAAGAGGTGTAATTGCACAATTATGTTTGCTAGCTTTTTCCACATCAAAATCATCTATTTCTCCAGATCTCCAAAAAGCCTTGGACAATCATTCCAAGGTATTTGAGACACACAAAGGTTTCCCACCAATTCATGATCATGATCATGCTATTCATCTAATTCCAGGAAGTGTTCCTCAAAACATTAGGCCATAAAAATATCCCTATGCGCAAAAGAGTGAAATTGAACATATGGTTGCAGAAACGCTAGAGACTGGTATAATTCAACCTAGTCAAAGTTCTTTCTCTGCTCCAATAGTATTGGTACATAAGAAGGATGGATCATGGCGCATGTGTCTAGATTATAGGGAGCTCAAAAAACTCACTATTAAGTATAAGTTTCCCATTCATGTCATTAATGAATTACTAGATGAATTGCATGGATCAATTTACTTTACCAAGTTGGATCTTCGTTCAGGATATCATCAAATCCGAATGAAGATTGAAGACATTCTGAAAACAACATTTAAAACTCATGAGGGTCATTATGAATTTTTGGTCATGCCTTTTGGCCTTACCAATGCACCTTCTACATTTCAAGGTTTGATGAATTCCATTTTGAAACATTTCCTTAGAAAATTTGTGTTAGTATTTTTTGATGATATACTAATCTACAACAAGTCTTGGAAGGATCATGTTGAACATGTTGACAGGGTGCTGCAACTATTGGAGGAGAAACAATTATATGAAAAAAGATCCAAATGTTTCTTTGGAGTACAAGAGGTTGAATATCTAGGTCATATTGTATCTCATGAAGGAGTTAAGGTAGGCCCGAGAAAAATTAAAGCCATTAAGGAATGGAAAATCCCCACATCCATAAAGCATCTGCGAGGATTTCTCGAGTTGATAGGATATTATCGCAAGTTTGTTAAGAATTATGGGAGAATAGTAGCAAGTTTGTTGCTTCATGGACTCCAGACTCAAAGATAGTCAAAAGTTTGTGCCAGAATGTTTGGTTAGCCAACAAAATAAAATTGAAACAATTAAAACCCCAGGTCTATTGAAAACTTTATCCATTCCAAGCCAACATTGGGAGGAGGTTTCAATGGATTTTATCACAGCTTTACCCAACTCGGAGGGAAAGAGTGTCATCATGGTGGTAGTTGACAAGCATACCAAGCATGCACACTTTTGTGCATTATGACATTGTGGAGCTATAGAAAGGGTCTCTTTCACCTCTAATTACCTCACATTAATATGTCAATCCGGGATCATTTTGTTATTTCAAAGAGTGTCTCAGTCTGAGGCTACCATTTGCTAGAATAATGGTAGTAGCACAGTGTTTGAAAATACAAGAGTAAACGGATGCTTGTTTACAGCTTAACTACTTCAAAAGATTAAATCACACGTTCAAAAAACTAAGCAATTTATCAGTCAAGGGTTCGGTAGCAATAACCCATCCCTTTGGAAACTGATGGAAAAGGAAATCAGAGAACAGATCGTGGATCTGGGAGCCGGATAGTAGATGTCAATGCTCACTACAGCCTGAGATCGTTCTTCAAACCAATAACAATAAATGGAATGGTAGATAAGAAATGGAACAACAATTAAGAAATTGAACAACAAATCTGGAATGGAACAGTAAATCTGAAATGGAACAACAAACCTGAAATGGAACAACAAGTCTTAAATGGAAAAGCAAATTAGAAATGGAACAATACTTAAGAAATAGAAAAACAACTAAGTCTAACAAACAGTAACATCTTAGTCTACCAGATCAAATGCATTAATCGTAATCTTAGGGGCGGATTGTATAACACACACAAATGGAACAACACTAATTACTGATAAATTATGGAACAACACTTGAAAACCATACATACACACAACACACTTAAATAGTAATCTGATCCAATTATCACCTCAGTTAGAAAGAACATGACTGCATTTCAAAATAGAACAACATTGTTCATAAATCCAACAATCACAAGAAACATAACTTCCAAGACGAATTTTGTAATGTTAATGAACAAGTGCACAGCACAAAGGCTCTGTAATGGAACAACAACAGTATTCTATAAAGACTAGCAGTATTATATCAACACCTAAAAGAACAATAATATGATGCATTGTCAATACAATAGTTCTGTCTTTAGAAACCTTAATAAATTAAACATAACAGAGCATGTGATGTAAATTTATAAAACACATCAGATTACCAAATAACGTCGATAAGAAAACTACACAAAAACCAAGTGTAATGGTACAAGAGCAAGTGTCCTCCAGGGCTGGGCCCTTGGCCTCTAGGGGTACACTGCTTGAAGTTATTCCATACTCAAAGATGAAATAGTAACCAAGTTTGTATTAATGCATCAAGTAAAATTACAGTAAGGTAGTTCTTAGCGAGACTCGATGATCAGAGTTTTGATCCTCAAAGAAATTACATAAAAGCATAACAATATCTAACTCCCCTCTCGCAAGCTAACAGTGCTACCCCTTTTATAAGGGTGATGGCGGAGATATCTAAGTGCAGAAATAGATAAAATAGCGATCCCTCAGGATCAAGGATCCTGAGGGATTCACCCAACCATTAGTCCTCAGTCATTTCTTTTCTTTCCTGCGCTGAGCTGATATCTCCACTTCCTTTCCTAGGCAGATTCGCTTTGATTTGCTTTTCCTTGTTTGCATACGGTCTCCCATCAAAGGGACAGCGGTTAACCCGTCCTTGTCCTTTCCTTTGGAACAACAACTTCTCGTTTTTCCTCCTTCCTGCATAAGGAAATGACAATTGTCAGCGTTTTCGTCTTGCATATTAATCTCACATGTTTTATTACAATTCCTTATCGTTTTCCAAGTTCATGATGCACAAAGGTTTGTAAGTTATAATGAAAAGACACTGAAATAATCATCAAAAACATACCTTCTTTAGTACTCCACACACCCCCTTGCTTACCCCTTTTCATGCCCTCATGAAAACATTGTAGTTGATGTGTAAGGTAGTGAGTGAGTAGGCTGGAGATGGAATCTCATGTGAAGGCATACAACCATGATGTGTAATTAGGTATTCAAAGAAATGGCATGTCTGACCATGAGGCATCTCATACAGGGCTTGGTATCTGGGTGCAGGGTGCCAAATAATTGGACTCCAGAACCTATATCCTAACCAGGATGGCCCTGCCCTCAAAACGATTTCGCCATAGAGGTTCAAGCAGTTGGCAGCTAATTTAAAATTCTCATACTTAAATGGTTCCCTGAGCTGGATATTCAAATGAGAGATTTGATACCGAAATTTATCTGCATCAATGGCAAGGTCTTTGATAGAAAATAAGTATTCTAATCCCTTCCGAATGATTGCCTCATGCATGGGTCATAATGCTTTAATTACACCTGGAGTCTTCATGAGGTTTCTATGTTTTCTCCATAACTGTACTAGATCCCTAGGCTCAGCTCTTATCCATAAATCTAATCCGTTTTCTTGTCTTTGGAAAGCATTATAATCTTTGAGCCATTTAATTTGATTAACCCCAAATGAAATAAATGCTTGTAATTGAATATCCCCAACAAAAGGGCCAGGGTTCAGCTCGCTCTCCTGTTCTAATACAAGGTTATGTAAATAAAATTCACAGAGTAGTCTCTGAACATTTACCCCGTAGTGCTTACAACAGTTTATAAAATCATTGATGGTGTTAATTTGTATGGGAGCACCTGCTTTAACAACCTTTATTTTCAATTGCAAATATCTTTTTGTTAAAAACAAGGCATAATTCTTAGCAGGGGCATTACATGCTAGGACATCATTGTATAAAGAACATAAGGTATCCATCTACTTGATAACTATATATAACCTACGAGTTACCTTCACGACTTTCTCTTGTTCCCTTTGCCACCCTTCAAAGGCCTGGCTTTCGGATAGATTGACATTCCTAAGTTGCTGCTATAGCTCTTCATACTTTTCATGAGGGATCGTTTGCTCTCTAAGCTTTTCTGCTTCTTTCTGAGCTTGCTTCAAACCCTTTTATAGGGTTACCGTTTTTGAATCTCTTTTCCATGCGGTAGTGGAGGCTGGGAGTTTTACCTGAACTTTCTTATTGTGTTGCTTTGAGTTCATAACACTTATCACTCCTGAAAGTGGTGCCTCCATATGAATTTCGTTATTACGGGTCAACATCTCATCCATTTGTATCTTAACATGTATATTAGTCCATTGTTCTTCCTTTTCCATTGGAACAAAATTCTGTTTCTCAGCATCATTTGGAACAACAACCTGGCTCTTGACAGGGTTCTGAACAGCAGGATGGATTCTGATCCTCCGCCCCTTTGCCTTGAGGGGTTTTGCTGGAGTGGTCACATTTTTCCTTCCCGAAGTCCTTTTTACCCTTTGCCTTGCTTTTAGAATACTAATCTACTGGTGGAGCTGGACTATTATGTTCAGTAAACTCTATTGTTCCTTTTGTAATTCCCTAATTTCCACAATTTCCTTAGAAGGAACAACAGGATGTTCACTGCGGCCTGGACTGTGACTAATTCCCTGATTTTCTTTCTGGGGTGTTTCTTCACTGTTCTGCTCTGGCTGTTCTAGGCAAAGAACCCTAACTGGTTCTGTTATTTCTTGGGCGACCTCTTTTTCTGCCCCTGTTTCCTCCAGAATTTCTTCTGGTGTCTTATGGTTAGGAACGAATTGTTCCTATTTAGCGTCTCCTAACATATTTTCATCATGACCAGGAAGATACTCTTCTTCTGCCTCCTCTGCATGTGATTCTTCAGGTGCATTTTCCTCCTATGGTTTCTCTTTGGCATGGAGGTCTAATGGACTGGAAGGTTGGCCATATTCACCCATATTGGCCAAAACTTTGGCCAATTCATCTTGTCCCAATGGGTCCTGCAATGGGCTACCTTCCTGCTGTTCTGTTTCCTCCTCCTCCTTGGATTGCTCGACTTCTTCTTCTTTTTCTCCTTATTCTTCAACTTGCTCAACTTCTTCTTCTTTTTCTCCTTCTTCTTCTGATTGCTCGGCTTCTTCTTCATTTTGTTCTTCCCCTTTAGATTGCTTTGCCTCTTCTTCTTTTTCTTCTTCCTGCACTCCTTTCTCATCGTCCTCCCCTTCTGGCTGTGGGGGTTGCTCGACTTCTATTTCTACCAGCTAGATGGTGCTTTCTTGGGGCTTCTCCAACCTCCCTCATAGCCGTGCTAGCCAGACCGATTTCCTACATTTTTTTGGCCGCTCGGGTGTATCGGTGGCATGTTTACGCTTTGCCGATTTCCTGTGTTTTTCTGGATGCTCGAGTGTACTGGTGGCATGTTTACGTTTTTCTGGTTGCTCGGGTGTATTGGTGGCATGTTTACGTTTTGGGGATGGTGTGGTTAATCCCCCATTTATCATGGCAGCTAGCTCTTCCCAACTGCTCTGCTGCTGGGTGAGGCTATGGCTGACTATCAACTGAATCAACCCATGATGACTAACAACTGACTCTACATGCTGTGCCTTTTTTATGCTCTGTGCAACATCATGAAGTAATGAATTCAAAAATGCAGCTAAATTTACAAAGCATTTTTGCTTTAGTAAAACTAAGAATTTAAGATGCCACGGTCTTACCATGTCTTTTCTCTTTCACAGGTGATGTAGCTTTGAATGGTCTTTGCCAATTCTATCCACGCCTCTCCTAGTGCTGCTAGCAGAACCCCCTTTCCTCTAATTGTGAGGCTCTAGCCTTCGTCCTGGAAGATTTCTATGATCTTCTGCAATCTCTCCTTGTTCAACGTCCAAACAGGTCCAGCGGCTGGCAGTCCCGAGACTTCTGTGATTATGTCATCGGTGGCTGCTATGCATCTCCCCCTCACTATGGAGTGATCCTCTTGCAAGTTTTGCAAGAATTCAATTGCCACAGTCTCGTTGGTTTCCTACATGCGGTTGAGATAAGTCAGCCACCCTGCTCTTGCCAGGATTTCCTAGGCAGCGGTAGAGACTGTTAACACTTGCAGTTCTCTCTGAATCGATCTTTCTCCCATGGTTTCGTTGTAAACTCTCAATGGAAGGGAAATTGTTTGTGCTGTTGAAACACAGAGAGGCTGACAGACGCAAGACTCATTCAAAATCTAATGCTGTAAAGTATACAATGGAAATGGGTTATGAACAACAAGTCATGTAGAAAAAATAAAAGAATACTATAGCATTGAGCCGTGCTATACACCAGTGCACAACTTCCCGAATAGTGAGCTGACACATAATCCAGGGAATGATGAGGTTAACCTCCCCCCCCGTAATGTGATAGGCTATCCCAGCTGTCAAATAAAGGAGCAGTGCCTGCTCTGAAGCAGAGTCCTTAAGGAACAGCATATGGCAATATGCCATGTTTACAAAAGTAGCAAATTACCAAAATTGAGGCGTAGAGTCACTTAATACGTAAGATACTGAGGTGATATGATGCAAGGTTGGGGATAAAACATTTGTCGTAAATAGAGAGTCTCATGCAGTCATTGTCAATGGTTCTGTCATGATTGGTGATAATATATATTCATTCATTGTATGGTTTGGGAAATAATATATAATTGATTACTAAGGCATAAGAAATATAAGAGTGCTAATAACTTACCTATTGGTGTAAATAATGTGACTTCAATACCATTAACAGTGCTTTGTTGCCGATAGGTGTCCATAACCTTGGCAGAGGTGTTTATTTCACCCATGGAACCATGATCCTTTGTGTATGCTTAGGAAATGTTGTGTAATGTCAAAATGTAGGCCATTATGCTGGCTTGGTGACCAGTTAGCCATAATGCCATTCACGAGGAAGGAGCGAAAAGTGGGCAGGCCGGCTCATGATGAGACCTTTTGTTCCAAGGGTTGTTTATTTGATATACCTTTTGGACTATGTCCCTGGTGTGGTGGCCATAGTGGGAATATCAATTCGCTTTTGTCCTCATGATCATAGTAGGCTAGCTCTTGATGAGACCCCCTATCCTGCATTTGACAACTTATAAGTCATGTTTTCTCTTTTCTCTTTCTTTTTCAGAAAGCACTTTACCTGTTTATACAGAAAGGGTGGTTCAACACTCATTAAGAGTAGGAATGGTGGAATTAGTCTTAACATCTCAATAGGAAGATATAAACCCTTTGCTCTTATTCCTGAATAATAATCAAAGAGGATTAAAAGGGACTAACATGATAGAGATAACCAATCAGAGTAGAATTAGTAGAACAATGACAACAAAAGATGATGAATAAGCATGTCCTTCCTTCTGTCCTCTTACCAATTCAGAGAAGCTTCTTATAAAGATAGCGATTTATGATTGACTGATTTCAGTATGTTGTGATTTTGTTCCCATTACATAAGTGCATAGCTGTATTATAAAAGACTTGAAAGAATAGGACCAATAAGCATCCTCAATTTAGAACAGTGAAAGGAACAAGTTGTTTCAAAGGGAGAGCAAAAGCATGCAAGTGGTGTACCTCTTGAGAAAAAGAACAACAAAAGACCACAAATGTTGTTCCTTTGGAAAAGGAACAACAGAAAACGCAAATGCCATTCCTTTGGAAAAAGAACAACAAAGATGGAAAACGTTGTTCATTTGGTAAAGGAATAGCAGAACATAGAGATGTCATTCGTTTGGAAAAGGAACAACAGAATTGGAAAAGGAACAACAAAACACACAGAAATGTTGTTACTTTGGAAAAGGAATAGCAAAAATGAAAAACGTTGTTCCTTTCGAAAAGGAACAACAAAACAAGCAAATGTCGTTCCTTTAGAAAAGGAACAACAGAAATCGAAAATGTTGTTCCTTTGGAAAAGGAACAGCAAAAACACACAGATGTCGTTCCTTTGGAAAATGAATAGCAAAAGTTGAAAATGTTGTTCCTTTGGAAAAAGGAATAGTAAAATACACAAATGTCGTTCCTTTGGAAAAGGAACAATAGAAATCGAAAATGTTGTTCCTTTGGAAAAGGAATGGAAAAAACACACAAATGCCATTCCTTTGGAAAAGGAACAGCAAATATCGAAAATGTTGTTCCTTTGGAAAAGGAACAGTAAAACACACAAATGTCGTTCCTTTGGAAAAGGAACAGTTGAAATTAAAAATGTTGTTCTTTTGGAAAAGGAACAGCAGAACACAGAAATAAAGAAAAAGAACAAAATTACAGCAAAATGACGACTAATCCAAAGGAGGTTGTTCTTTTGAAAAAGGAACATCTAGAAGAAAATGATGTTCTTTTTGAAAAAAAGGAACAACAAATGTAGTAACAGCAAAACGTTGATTCAAAAATATATACAAAAATGATTCAAGAAAAGAAATTATGTACAAACTGTAAAAGGAAATAAATTCCTTAATGAATTACAGGTGAGGAAGACTTCTCTTCCTCCCCCAAAATCTTGATATCTGAGTCTCGGCGTAGCTGCTGGCAGAAGGACTCCTGAGTGAGTGGTTTGCGATAGAGACGAACTCGGTGGCCATTTGCCTTGAAGCCATATCCAGAACTGTCAATAGTGATTAGAGTAAGGGTACCATTGTCATGTACCTTCTGGATTTCATATGGTACCAACCAATGAGTTTGGAGTTTCTTGGGGAAGTCCTGAAACCTGGATTCGTACAAAAGAGCCCAGTCTCATTCGTGGAAGACTTTATTTTTTTTGATAGCATCCTACCGTTAAGCTCGCTGCTGCTGGATCAGAGCAGTGTTTTGAATTGTAGAGAGCCTAATTTCATCCAGCTCATTGATCTACTATAATCGATTAATCTGTGCCTCAGTTAGATCTAAGCCAACTTCCTGTGCTATTCGTAATTTTTGGTCTTCGGATTCTATGGGGAAAATGGGTTGTTTTCCAAACACTAATTGATAAGGTAAGTAACCAGTGGTACTTCTCCATGTTGTTCTGTAAGCCCAAAATGCTTCAGGTAGTCTGGCAGCCCATTCACGTCTATGTGACGCAATGGTTTTCGTTATGATTTCTTCTATTATTTTATTGTTGATTTCTACCTGCCCATTTTCCTGTGGGTGGTATGGAGTAGTGATTTTATGCTAGACATGATAGTTGTTGAGTGTTGCAACTATTTTGTTCCCAGCAAATTGTGGTCCACCGTCTATAATTATCTCTCTTGGAAGGCCATAACGTACAAATATATGGAACATGAACTGTATGACAGAGTCCTCTGTAGCTCTTGGCAATGCCTCTGCTTCAACCCACTTGGTGACATATTTTGTTGCCACCAAACTATATGTTTTCTGGTTTGATGATGGGTGAATTGGTCCAACAAAATCAAGAGCCCATCGCTTGAATGATTTGATGACTAGCTATGGTTTCAGACTGACCAGGGCATCCTGCTCTCTGGCAACTGTCACAGGCTTGGACAAATTTCTTTGCATCTTTGAAAATTGTCGGCCAATAATACCATGTTTGCAGCACTTTATGTCCAGTTCTGCGATCGGAAAAATGTCCACCACATGGTAAATCATGACAGGCTTTTAGAATGTCAAAGATTTCATCTTCTTGAATGCATCTCCTGACATGAATGTCTGCCCCTATGTGGAACAAATAGCCCCCAAACCAAGAAAATCGAATACTCTGCTGAACAATCTCTTTCCGCTCATTAGGGGTTAGATGCTTTGGTAGTTTACCTACTGCTAGGTAATTGGCAACATCAGCATACCAGAGTGTTTGAACAACCACAACAAACAGATGTTCGTCCAAAAATTGATCTTTAACTGTCACTGCATCAATTGGCTTTGGCATTCTTGAGAAAAAATCTGCTAGAATATTTTCTTTTCCAGGTCGATCCTTGATTGTAATATCAAATTCCTACAGTAAAATCAGCCATCTAGTTATTCTGCCATTTGTGATAGGCTTGTTTGCTAAATATTTTATGGAGGAATGATCTGTGTATAAGATAACAGGGTATCTAGTAATGTAATGTTTGAACTTATTGACAGCATGTATTACAACTGGAAACTCTTTTTCAATAACAATGTAGTTTAGTTTAGTAGGAAATAAATTTTTGTTGATGTAATAAATTGCATATGGTTTTTTATCCTCTTCCTGCTCAAGGACCGCTCCAATGGCTAAATCTGAGGCATCATATGATATCTGGAATGGCAAATCCGAATTTGGTCCTTGAAGGACTGGGGTTGTGGATACGAGCTTCTTCAGATCCTTGAAAGCACGTCCAAATTTTTCTGTCCCAAGAAAATCAATGCTACCAGTTAGTGCATACAAAGGTGCAACAATATGCGAATAATGTTCTATAAAGCTCCTGTAATAACTAGAAAATCCAAGAAAACTACGTACGTCTGTTTAAGTTGTAGGAGTGGGAATAATCAAAAGTATTTGGATTTTGGTTGGGCCTACCTGAATGCCACTTGCTGAAATATAGTTTCCTAGGATAAGTCCTTCCATCATCATCATATAACATTTTTCATGGTTTAAACAAAGCCTGGTAGCAATGCAGCATTGTAGGACTTTCTCTACTGTATCCAGTGCTGGATCGAAATCATCTTCGTATGGTGTAAAGTCATCGATATATACTTCAAGTCCTTCATTTATTAAGTCTGCAAAAATTCTAAGGATAGCCCTTTGGAATGTGGCAGGAGCATTGCATAAGCCAAAAGGTAAAACTCGGTAGGCAAATGTTCCCCAAAGACAAGTAAAAGTAGTTTTGTCTTGGTCTTCAGGGGCAATTTGAATCTGATTGTATCCACTGAAGCTATCCAGGAAAGAAAAGAATTTCTTTCCTGCCAAAGTATCTAATACTTGGACGATGAATGGGAGAGGGAAGTGGTCTTTTTTGTGTTGCTTTATTTAGCTCTCTATAGTCCACACAGATTCTCCATTTCCCATTGTTTTTTGGTACCACCACAAGTGGAGAGACCCATTTACTATCAGAGGTAGGGTAGATAAAATTGACATCTAAAAGTTTTTGAAGTTCATCTTTTACCACATCTTTTAGATGAGGATTTAGTGTCCTCTGAGGCTATCGAACAGGTCTCGCATCTTTTTCTATGTAAATGTGGTGTGTACATAACTAGGGGTCAATTCCTTTCATATCAAGGTAGTCCCATGCAAATGCTTCTTTATATTTCCTTAACACATGGATGAGATTCATTTCCTGTTTGAATGTGAGGTTGGAATTAATGTTTAAGGTTTTTCCAGGTTCAATTTCCACAATTTTACTATTTGCAACAGAAGTAACAGGTATTGTATGATCATGTGTATCTTTCTGAGGATCTTCTTCTAATTCATTATCAAATGTTGCTTTTATCATATGACATTATGTGTGGGATGTGAGTTCAGTTTGACTAATAAAATTATTAATGACATCGTCTTCTATTTGGTCTTTGAAATCAAGTGCCTCTTCCATAGTTAATGGAGATCTAATATTATCAGTAAGGTATGATACAGGGTGCCTATTAGTTTTGACTATTGTGACACTTGGCTGCGCTAGAGGATATAAAACTAAGTTCTTGATATCTGTTCCTCTGGTTATGATCATATTTCCTTGCCGACAGCCAATATAAGCATCGGGAGTGGTGAGCCAAGGTCTACCTAAAATCAATGGATGTCTGTCAAGAAAGGTTTTGGATTTTATTATCAGAAAATCGGTTGGATATTCCGAGGAGTCAACAGAGACCATGACATCATGTAGTGTGCCCTCTACCCTAACGACAAATCAGTCAGCCAATTCTTTCAAGGTAGAGGTGGGTTCTACAGATGTAATGCCTAGCTTTTGGAAAGTAGTGGTTGTTAAGATATTGATTGCAGCTCCTAGATCAACTAAGGCATTAGACAGGGTCTGACGATAAATTTGGATAGTTACTATTGGGTTTCCTGGGTCTTCGTATTTAATGGGTGTTTCTTTTCCTGATAATAAGTCAGATATAGTGCCAACTACTTGGACTCTTGGATTATTTGTTATATTCCTCCTTGGTTTCTTTATGCACAAATGTTTGATAGTTTTTGCATATATCGGGATGTCTTGAATGGCTTGTGGAATGGAATTTTTATGTACAAACTTTGTAATTCTCCCAGAATGTCAAAATCAGGATATTGTATAGGTCGAGGTATGACTAATCGTTCTAGGAATAGGGGAGAGGATGTGGTTGCTTGATTATGAGTTTTTTGTTTATTCACATCCTATTCTTGTGACAGATGTTCTCTGGGTAATTGATTTTCAACCTGAATTGTCTTATCTCCCTCGGTTTTAATAATACGACCAGATCTTAACTGAAGATCATTACACTCCCTTAGATCGACTCCTACTTCTGGTGTTTCTATGATTTGGAGAGATTGGATCAGTCTGTTATTTAGATTGGGGTTGGGTTGGGCTGGGAGTTGCGGTCTCAGATTAGACTGGGAATTTTGTTGTAAGGCTGGTAGTGTAGGTTAACGGAGTGGAATGGTTCCTACTGGCTGATGCATTGGTCTCTGCTAGTTTATCTGCCAGGCTGAACTTTGTGAAGTAGGGGGAGTCCATTGTGGTGGGTATGCGTTACTTTGCCAATATGGTGGGGTGTAAGGAAGATTAGGCCAACCAGATTGGCTTGCTTGATTCGGCCACGGGTTTGAGGAAGGAAACCACTGTGGTGACTAGTTTGGAAATGGGGGTTGGAATTGACTTTGCCACATATTATAATGTTGAGCATTATACTGGGGAGGTTGAGAAGAAGAAGTTGGGTCTAGAAACATACCAAATTGTCGTGGCTGCCATTGATGGCGCTGGTTGAGCAAATACATTGATTCTGGCTCTTCGTCTGCTTCCTTATATACTTCTTTCAATCCAGTAAGTGAGGGACAGCTCTCTGTAATGTGATTTTTTGTGCAGATGGCGCATGTTTGGACCGCATCCAGTGGACACTCCTTATGGCTATGCTTTTTTGTGCACAGGGGTTAGAAGATTGCCAAATTCTATTCTGCCTCCATTTGCTTCTGTTTGGCCTGCATAATATCAAGTTGGGTAGTTAGTGTCCCTAGTATATCAGTTTTAAAATTTTCCAATAAATTTCCAATTTCTGCACGTGTTACTCCTTTTGTCGAAATTTTATTATCTCTTACAAACCGATCATGTTCTACTGGTTTTACTCCTGTGCTGCCTCTCGAGCTCGTGATACATAAATCAATATTGTCAGCAAAACTCTCTTGATAAATATCTCCTTTTCCCATAATGTTTAATATTTCAATTCATTGTTCCTTCATGCCCCTTATTAATGTTGTTTTTAACATATTATCAGGTAAAGGCAGTGATGCATAAGGAGATCTTTGTAGATTATACTGGAAACATTCCACATACTCCTCTAATGTTTCATTTTGTCTAGCTATCATCTGGAATATTTCGTCCTTTAGTTCTCTAGACCTGCAATAGTCCTGATATTTCTTTAGAAAATATTCTTTCAATTGATCCCAGTTATTTATAACCCTGCCACCTAATCCCATAAACCATCTTAAAGTAGCCCCTTTTAGTGTAGAGGGAAATAGTTTCAGTTTCTGGGGGTCGGTGGTGTAATCATATCCCCTGCACAACACATCAAATTCAAATAAAAATGCATCCGGGTCTTCTGATGTAAGACCGTGGAATGTAGGGATATGTTGAAGAGGGATTGCTTTCATAGGAACATTTGATGCAGAATCCACTATGGGGTATTGTAATGTAGAGGTTTGAGTGTTTAGCTGGTTTTGAGCCATTGGGTCAAATATATGCCAATAACCTTCTGGGATATCTAGGAGGGTATTCCTAGGTTGAGAGGGAATGGCTTTGACAGTAATAGTTTTAATAGCACTTCCTTTATCTGGGATAATGAGAGTGCCTAATGTCTGAGGAGACTGAGTTTCTTCAAAGATGATTTTTGCAGCACTTCCCTTGTCTGGGTTGTTCAATGGCTGGGTTGTCTCAAGAGGGGATCTCGGTTCCTCGGTTTCCCTATCTCTCCTCCTCCTTCACAAAGATTACTAAAATTCCCTTCCTCCAACAGTTCTGGAGTAGAATTTTCAATTTCTTGAAAGTCCTGCTCTTCAGTTTGACTATGCACCTCATTAAAGGCTACAGATGGTGATCATGTGGCCTGAAGGGAACTATTAGGTTGTTTAGAAATAACTTTCCTGGGTCCTACTGAGGGCTGAGATTCCGCTTTCTTGTAGATTTCGTCTATGAAGGTTGGTTGGCCAAGGGTCACTAACCCCTTAGCTTTTTCTGGCTTGGGTAGAAGTTTGGAATTTTCTTCTAGCTTTTTCTACTTAGTCATGCACTCAAATTAACTACTAAATCCTACTCAAACAAAACAACAGCAAATATGTAGGAAAGCGGGTAGTGGAGCAGGGCTTTTACATGCTCCACACATAGGTTCTTACCTTCCATTTCCAAAACCCCATTCTTCCCTAGCAGGTTCGTACACTGCTCTGAAAAAAGAAAAAATGGCTACACTCCTTCCCCGACAACGACGCCAAAATGTGGAGCTATAAAAAGGGTCTCTTTCACCTCTAATATCCTCACATTAATATGTCAATCCGGGAACGTTTTGTTATTTCAAAGAGTGTCTTAGTTTGAGGCTATCATTTGCTAGAGTAATGCTAGTAGCATAGTGTTTGAAAATACAAGAGTACACAGATGCTTGTTTACAGCTTAACTACTTCAAAAGATTAAATCACACATTCAGAAAAATAAGCAATTTATCAGTCAAGGGTTCGGTAGCAATAACCCATCCCTTTGGAAATTGATGGAAAAGGAAATCAGAGAACGGATTGTGGATCTGGGAGCCGGACAGTAGATGTCAATGCTCACTACAGCCTGAGATCGTTCTTCACACCAATAACAAGAAATGGAACGAAAGATAAGAAATGGAACGACAATTAAGAAATTGAACAACAAATCTGAACTGGAACAACAAATCTGAAATGGAACAGCAAACCTGAAATGGAAAAGCAAGTCTGAAATGGAACAACAAATCGGAAATGGAACAACAGTTAAGAAATAGAACAACAACTAAGTCTAAGAAATAGTAACATCTTAGTCTACCAGATCAAATGCGTTAATCATAATCTACACGAATCAAACGACAATCCTTCACTCTTAGGGGTCGATTGAATAACACACACAAATGGAAGAACACTGGTTACTGATAAATTATGGAACAACGCTTGAAAACCATACATACACACAGCACACTTAAATAGTAATCTGATCCAGTTATCACCTCAATTAGAAATAACATGACTACATTTCAAAATAGAAGAGCATTGTTCATAAATCCAACAATCGCAAGGAACATAACTTCTAAGATGAATTCTGTAATGGTAATGAATAAGTGCACACCACAAAGGCTCTGTAATGGAACAACAACAGTATTCTGTAAAGACTAGCAGTATTATATCAACACCTAAAAGAACAGTAATATGATGTAGAGTCAATACAATAGTTTTGTCTTTAGAAACTGTTAGATTCCTATACCAATAGGTTTCATTTTTCATGATTGACTATGGACGTGTGAAATATGTTCATATTTGCATGCTGCAGAGGTTCCATATTTTGTATACAAACAAAGAAAATTAAAAAATGTAAAGAGGGTATGCCTTAAGACAATAATCAAAAGGCAAGAAAGTGTTTTGGTCAGAAAAAATAGCAAAAATGAACCCCAAACCAAAAGACCAAGAAAGTGGTCAGTCAAAATGCCACTGCTATCTTATTTTGCAAGTTCACAATGTGAAGACACTGCTGCTTATCACACTTGATGGATGGCTCAACAGTTCAATCTGGACCATTCCATATTTAAATTTTTTGTTGTAGAATAGAGAATGAATATGTGTCCAAATAGTTCAAGCTTGGCAGATGAGTACATAGGTAGAGAAATTAAGGAGCCCAACTGCTTAGTCTGGGCCCTTGGAAGAGATAAGGGTATATTTAGATAGGAGGGCAGTGAAAAGAAAAGAAGGAAAAGCAGGGTTTGCCAGTTCAAGTGCACCCAATCCAAAGGAAGAAAAAATGCTAGGTGTATTAGGCTGGGTAGGCAGTTTGAGGTTGCAGAAGCAAGGTTATAGTTACTTTTTGTCTTGTCAAGAAAGACTCATCTCATCAATGACACTGGTACCATGGCAGTTATTTGGTTGCATGACTTTGGAAGCATCACTAATTCCCCTTCATTCCCCCAAAGATCACTTACTAACATCCCCTCAAGGACCTTGGGATCTGCCCAATAGTCCGTTTTACTCTATTTTGTGAAAAATGCTAAGTGAAACTCTGAGTTCACTTAGTTGGAAGAAGCCACATTTCTTGTGTAAAAATGGTCATTCCATACTCTTTCATTTCCTTATGCTTAAGTTTTCATTTTATAAACTTAGCATTCATCCATTCAGTTTCAATCCATAAACTCATATTAACCTCTAACTCTATTATTTAGCTCCCTTAATCATTTACCCATCCCTATTACACAAAAAGTATATAAATAACCCAAAAATATAAATATCCCCACCCCTTGGAACTATAGCCATACAATACAAATTTAGGGGAATGTTAGGTCCATTTGGGGCCTTGGTATTAGCCCTTCCGCATCCAAAACTTTTGGGATTAATCTAACATTTGGTTAGGTTAATAACTATCTTACCCCCCCCCCCATACAAACCATTCCATATTCACCCCATGCATACATTTTGTTTGGGTTTCGTTTAATGTTTGATTAAACAAAAAACCATAACTTGGTGCCGAACACACATAAACCCATAACAAAAGTTCAAAACATGCCCGAAACCTTTGAAAAATTAAGGTTTATCATACGCTTGTTTCTGCTAACACCCAATCATATCGCCCTCCCGTCCACCGTCAGATCGCCCCCTACAGATCCGACAGTCTTAATCCAGATCGGACGCGCCCCGACGATAGTACGTTAGTACCTGGTGGTCTACAGTTTCATCGTCGTACACGGGGACACTTGTCGCCCTCTGATTGCATTGGGCCACCCTTGATAGTTACCACCGCCGTACCAAAGGTGGTCCAATGGAAACCGCTTACCACTCTGTCCTTCCGCCTACGTCACCGCGTGACGTTGCATCCACGTCACCCGTCATTGCCCTACACCTGCGCCACATCATCTGCTGATGTCACCACCCCGCCACTGTGTCATGTGCAACGTCATCATCCACATCAGCTACCACATCATCCTCCATACTCGCTACACGACAAAAAATACGTTATGATGACGTCATCTTCGGAAAGCACCAAAAGCGCTAAAATGTCCTAAATTTGTTAAAAAGTCATGCAAACGACTATTTTGGTTATTTTCTATTTTGCGCACCCGCAGACAACATGCATGCGACTTCTACATCCAACCCACCTCCAGCGGCTGCATAGTCCTCCAACCTACGAATTCGCTCTATAGCTCGACTCTGCAGCTCAGAGCACTCCTGGTAACTATCTGGGTGCCATTAAAAACAGGTATTTACCCATTTTTTCGCCTGAAACACTGTTTTTTCAATACATCTCTGTTAGAATTTCCGAAAGCACCTGTAATTCACATCCAAAATTTCTTTTACCTATCACTCAACATCTTGTATGCACTGTCCGAGCCGTTGCTTCAAAGCAAGCCTGCAAATTTAAGCCCATCTTCTCTGCAATTTGGCCATTGGAATACATTTTGTGCCCATTTTCGCTGACAGAGACTCCAAAACTACCCAAGCATTCAACTAAAGTTCTCAAGCACCTTGTTTCTTCGGTTTTCTCCTGTATTTCTAAAAACGAATTCCTCAGCTTCCACTTCCCCCAGCAATCTTTCGCCCATTCGGTCAAAAATTAAGCCTATTTCCTCGTCATTCTGCTCACAGAGCTTGCAATTCAACAAAATCATGCAAAGAACCCTGCCAGACTCTACAACAATTGATCTAAACCATGAACCTTATACATTAAAATTAGTTTGAGATAAAACTCAGTCTCCATAATCCTGATAAAAGCCTCAGTGGTTGAAGCTCTATTTTTTGTTGATGCTTACACTTGTATTGTGATCAAAACACAAATAGTATAAACATGGAGGCTCCAGTGGCTCTCAACATAGCACTATTGAATGCACCACACATGGATTTAGAGTGGTTACCTTTGGCAGAAAGGGACTTCCAGATCAAGGATATGATGGGCCTCAGGTCTCACCTTAAAACTGTATGTCACTTCAGAAACAATCACAGGAATAACACTGATATCCTGGGAATCTAGAAATCTAGTGTGCCCATCTACTACCTCCCATCAGTCAATGTGCTTCCTGACTTCATTCATCTATGTCATGCAAACTATGACCCCACTCAGAGAGAAATCCTCACTCCAGATGGGTTTGTGTTGTTCTATATCACTCCTCAATCCATAAATGAAATGCTGAATTTTGAGCCACCTTAGCCTCTAGTTCCTCTTACAATGAAACTTCTACGTGATAAGGGTGCAAAGCTATCTAGTTCAGAAATATCAAGGGTAGGTCAGTTATTCATGGAACCATAGTGCCAGGCCGATCATCCTCCACCGTATCATCAAGTCTCATTTAATGAACCAGGTAGGCTCCTCGTAGATATGATTTCCTACATTTTAGGATGCAAAACTGGAGAATTTGTGGATGAAACTGTGTTTCTGCTATTAACCATGTTCACTCCAGGAAAGGCCCCTCCTGTCATGTATGACTATGCCACCTTCATAGCAAACAAAATACATGAACAATTCATGATGATGGAGAAAGAGAGAGTGTTTAAGTATACCTCCTACATTTACCATTTGCTGTTGTACTGTCACCCTGATAGTTTCAAAGTTCCTCTTAAGGGACTGGACTCAAAAGGAGAAAGAAGGTTTGTTATCTTCTGGACCTCAGTTTTCCATGAAGTCGACTACTCGTCCTACACATATTGTGAGTTTTTTGACATGTTCGTCTACCCAACCACTTGCCTATTGATGATGACTCCTCCTGGAAGACTCAATGCTGAAATGCAAAGAATCCTACATCTTTCAAAGGGCTACAACATTGGTGATTCGTACTTCTACCAAAACCACACAGTGATCAGAATTTATGGGTGTGAGTTGCCTCCCTATAAGCTCCCAAGATACATCCCCATGAGACTTTTTGCCTTAGAATATTTATGGCAGTTCAGTAGTGCATATTTGACTCATTTTCATGGGAAAAACAAGAAATCACAACTTAAAATCAAACATCAATTGGGTCCCTTTGTTTTCAATAATTAGAATATTTCTGGCAGTTCAGTAGTGCATATTTGACTCATTTTCATGGGAAAAACAAGAAAGCACAACTTAAAATCAAACATCAATTGGGTCCCTTTGTTTTCAATAAAAGAGAAGAAGCCTGGAAGGATGCGGATAATATGCTAAGGGAAGAGCTCATGTTGAAACAAAGCTTCTTTTGGGCACCATATGACCGTGAACACTTCATAAGCCTTAGAAGAATCAAACACAGGCTTTCAGGATATGTGCACCAGCCAATCCCCCACATTGAACAATATGCTAATCAACAAGAATGGGTAGAGGGCACATTAGATGATGAAGAGCTTACTGAAGAAGAAATATTAGAGAAAGATATGAAAGAACATGAGAAAATAATTGACCTGGAATATTTTGCACAAGTCACCATCACACAGTCTCAACATATTGGAGCAAGCACATCAGCTGCTACACCTCCACAACATAAATCTAAAGAAGTCATTTCATCTACAGGAAAAGGCAAAGAAATTGAGCATTCAGAACAACAAAGTACAATGGAAGAGAAACCATGCACAAATAAGGAAAAGGGTCAAGAACAAGGCCCTTAAACGCAACAAAAGGCAGCTGAGATCCCTGTATTACGAACCCCTCATAATGAGGAAAGAGCTAAGAAGAGGGACAGAATGGAAGAAACACCTACAGGGGCATTTGCCGACTATCAAGGTGAGAAAAGGCAGAAGCTAAACCCTTATTCAGAGAAGGAAATTACTGAAGAAACCACAAGCAATATCAGAGGTGAGGGGACTTCTAAACAACAGATCCCTCCTATTTTCAAAACATCGGCGAGCCCTTTCAGCAGGAGCAAGGGAGACAACAAGGAGGAGAGGCTTCATCCTCCAAACAGTAGACTAGGCAGGGCTCGGATATCAAACAAGCATTCACTGAGATCAAAGCTAAAATGAGCCAATAAGGTTTCAGCTTTACAATCAATTGATGAGAATGGCACCAACAAATCAACAAAGGTTGATGGCAACCTATGACATGCAAGCAGGGAAGATGACTCTCAGTCACTTCAGACCCATGGTACAGTAGCGACAGTCAGCTGCAGACTATATTAGAACCAATCTGGAGGTCCTGGCCAAAGACATCCATGCAATAGACTAGATTGAGTTACATAAACAGGCTGGAGAAATGGTATACTCCACCCTAGGAGATAAGGCTCTAATGGCCCATAGATTACAAAATTCATTGTATAATACTTTTGCCCAACTAGAGCTGGAGAAAGCCTCCTCACTGGCCAAGGATAATAGGATAAAATCCTTGTAAGAGATCATTATAGAGTTGGGACATGATCCCAAAGATCCCAAAGGTGCACAGGCCTTAATCAGAAAAAAGAAGGAAGACATAGCAGCCCTGAGAAGACAATTAAAGATGCCAACTACCATACATCCTCAAACTACAGAGGTGGCGCAACAATAGGAAGTAGAGGATGTGGTCAGCCTGCTTATGAGGATGAACCAAAGGCTATTGGACACAGAAAAAGAATTGGAAGAGGCTCAACAAGGTAAACAACTAGAGTTGGCCCCTCAACCACCCCAAATAGCTCCAATAATCACAGCTCCTCCTACAACAGTCACTACAACAACACCTCCCTTGGATCCAGCTTCAGCAGCAAGTGCCTCAACTTCAATAGCAGCTACAACAAGTGCATTGCAAGAGGCCAATTCGAGCATGGAAGCTATGATGAAAGAAATTAAGGCTTTGGAATTACAGATGGCAGAGATGAAGGAGACTAAGGAAAAGCTAGCCAAGATTGAGGCTAGTTCTGACAAATTAAAGATGACAGTTGCCGAGAAGACCAGGGAAGTAAAGGCCCTAGAGAACAAAATAAAGGCCTTGGAGAAGAACCTCACTCTCCATAGAACCCTAACTGAAATAAAAACAATTTTGTGGAATAAGATTGGCCAAGCTATTGCTGAACAATGGACAACAATACAAACTATTTTTGACTAGATAGAGTTGATGGCGGTAGCTCAATATGAAACTCAAAAGGCCAAAGCATTATTTGTAGATAAGCCAGAGCAAGCCAATCAATTGATTCATTTTTTGAATACTCGTACTGGTGAGTAGCTAGCATCTCTAAACATTCAGAACAGGATAGAGACTATTGTAAGAGTCAAGAAGGTGCTGACCAGGAGAAATTTTGTCCAAACTATAGAAATAAAATATCAAGAAATGCAGATAGAGGTAAATGTCTTCAGGTAGAAAATTTCAGTATTACAGAGCAAAGGTTTACCCATCCTGGTCACTAGCACTAGGAAGCTGTTAAAACAGGAACAATATGCATATAGGTTAAATACTTATGTGAAAAAACAAATTATAGCGTCATCAAGTGGCTCAGAAGAGACAGTGCCTCGCACTAGACAAAGTTTGTTTGATAAACTAGAAGACTTGTTTTACATTGAGCATGAGATAACACATCTCTTTCCAGTCTGGCCAAATTATTACACATACACTGAAGCTGATGAGACATTGCTTAAATTAAGAAAACATCAATTTCCAACAGATCAGTGGTGGCAAAGCCTGCTTGATATCCTAAGGTAGTTTTGATTCTCTTCTTGCAAATTGTCTGCATAACAAACGAATTGCATTATATGGCTCTGCTATCGGAAAATCAAATCAGCCGAGGAGAAGATTCGTGCCAAGATAAACAGGCTCAAAGACAGGTGGCAAAGCACAGCACAACAGGACAGCGCATCAGTAATGTGGTCATCAACTGACTATCAGAGTCAAAGAGTCAACAACAAACAGGACACCTACAACAGCCAGTAAAGTGCATTTATTTCCTCAGTTATTGCTACGCAGTTTTTTCCCATGTCAGTTATTGCTTCTGTCAGAGTAGATGGATAAACTTATGTCCAGATATTTCCCTATGGGATATTTTGTAAAACTTCTATAAATACTTGCTAAAGAGATGTATTATTGTTGGCTGGTGAATATCATTCTGGACGTGCGCTGTATAATTTTTTTGAGAACTCTTCAGAAATAAAAATTGCTGGAATGCTTTGTTGGTGAACTTACTATTGCGGAATCGATGGCAAAAGGATAGATTGCATGATTCTTGTGTTAATGCATGGATCAATAAGTCTTTTGTACTCTTATTTTACTGTATTTGTGTCTTACTTATCATCTATATATCATGTTCTAAGTTACAGAAAAGAAGGATAACCCATAATTTACTTTGTTGTACTCTGTGTTCAATTCCTGTAATCTTTTATGTTTTTCACAGGACTAGCATAGGCAAGAATTCTTTATCGCTCTTGTCTCCCTGGTTCTTTCATTCTAAATATCATCAAGGAATTCTGAACTGCTCCCTGATAATGTTTATACAATTTCCCTCTGTTATTATAAATGAAAGATTCTTGATTGCCTTTCATTTCTTAACTTCATTTCATCTTATTTCAGCTTCAAAGGTGTTATGTGCTTAAATATCCTGCTCTTTAATTGTCTTATTGCCAAAGAAACCATCCTAGAGGCTCATTTTCATTAGACTCCATCAACCCAATGGTTTGAACTTCCCTCAACTTACTGCCTTATTCTATTGAATGTCACCTTCCAAACATCAAAAAAAAACTTGTGCTTCATAACTAGCCTAATATACTCGACAACAAAGCTAAATTACAAAGAGAGAGCCCTCTCTGGTTGTAGGTAGGCTAGGACATGCAGCTAAAATATTGGTTAGTGGTTACCTCGGTCGTATTCCCTCCTGGATCCAGGGAACAACCTGAGTGATAACATTATTGGCGACTCCACTGGGGAATTCTGAATCAAGAAAAGGTTAGTTTCCCTACTTTAAACATATTCTACCAAAAATACCAAAAACAGATTTAGAAGCTAGCTCCAAAGAAGAAAACTCGTTATACAAGATCAAATCTTGATCCAAATCCTCCAGTTATTTTTGAAAATCCTAATTTGATCCCTAAGACCCTTAGGAAACAAGAAAAACAAGGAAAATATGTTGATTTAGACCTTCAAACCATTCAGCACAATTATATCCCAACTCTTGTTAAAGCTTCATTCCGTCCTCACATTACTCTTGCTTCCCCTAGTTCTTCATCCACTTCTCAAAGCACCTTCTCCACTCCTCCATCTGCTCCACATACTTCCACCGTTAGCCCTATTGTTCCAGTTGTTCCACTCCTTCCCACTGTCCCATTTATCCCGGTAAATAGGCCAACAAATATGCTCCTTTGCAGTTGCCTGCCAATCCAGGGGCTATGCCCCAGGATTATCAAAGAAAAATCACCTACTTTGATTGTGCTAGTTCCTATACAGCTCAAAAGCACACCAAGAAGATGTAGGATTATTTTGAAAATTATGAAATTGATGATGGTGATGTAAGAATGAAGATCTTTGTTCAAAGTCTAACTGGTGATGTGAGGACCTAGTTTAGGCCACTTGCTCCAAACTCTATAGCCAATCCTGAGGCCCTATATCAAGCCTTCTTAAACAGATGGGAAAAGAAGAAAGACCCTTTACAGATTTTAACTGAATATGACAATTTAAAAAGGGGTCCATAAGAAACTGTCCAAGACTATTGTGCTAGGTTCAGCAATGTATACAATGCCATCCCACAAAACCTTAGACCTCCACCTGACTTGGCCTTAATGAAATTCCCTGATGGATTTGATTCTGACATGGCATATCAGTTGAGGGAAAGAGCCCCATTAACCCTAGTAGACATGCAGAATGTAGCGGTTAGTGTAGAAGAAAACTTGATTGCCAAACGAAACCAGGCTAGAACTGAAAGAAGAACAACATTCAAAGAAGAACCTTTAGCATTTGAGTAAAAGTTAGATGTCATCATCAAAGGCATGGATAGATTGGGAGATAGGGTAGATACCATTGAGAGAAAATCATCTTGGGAGGGTCAAACAAGTAACATAGCCAGGAATCCAAATTTTAGAAAAAATCAAAACCCTACTCCTGGAAGGACTGGTCATGATCAGAACATTAGACCCCCATTTCAAGAGAATTATGCAGAGGTCTCAACCTAGTGAACCCACAGAGCACCCTCACATCAACTTAATGGGTTTAGATAGTGAACAACAAATTTTCCTAACACAAGATGACCAAGAAGCCCATAACATCAATCAATTCCAAACTAAGTCTGCAGAGTCATTTGATTTTAGGGAAGGGTATGATGCAGCAGTCTATGCGGTCCATAAATAGTACAAATTGAGAAGAAGAACCATAGATGTGTCTCAACCTACCAACTTGAAGGATACCAAGCAGCTAAAGAAAGCAACAAAAAAAGTTGTCTGAACAGAACCCTCTAATAAAACAAACCCAAAGGAAGTCACTGTGGAAGATGTATCAGACTTACAACCTTCAGGAAACCAGTCATACACATCCCATTCCTCAAAAGAAAATTTTAATCACCCTCTTAAAAATAATTTAAATCAGATATACCTTATAATAGCACTCATAATCAAGAGAAGATCACTCAAAATTGAGCTCAAAATGAAAAATCTGATGTCCATAATGTAAAAATTCAGATAGAAAAACCTTTCATCTTAGAAATAGAGATAGGTAAGATAAAAATATCCATGCCATTGTCAGAACTAGCCAAACATGAGGTATACAGGGAATAAATTAATAGATCACTTCAAATATCTGAAACTAGGGATACAGTCAATGTCCTAGATGATCAACCAGAATTGTTTTTTGGTCCTGAAGTCAATGGCAAGATAATGGATGGCGGAGTTCCTCCATTTTATGTGAGATTAAACATTCATGACAAAGTGTTACATAATGCAATGTTTGACTCAGGAGCTTCCCATAATCTAATGCCCAAGTCAGTGATGGAAAAGCTAGACCTAGATATCAGAAGGCTATATAAAGATCTATTCTCATTTGATTCCATCCGGGTTAGGTGTCTAGGCCTAATCGAAGATCTTTGTGTATCCTTAGTCCAATATCCTGCCAAAACAATCTTGATGCATGTGGTAGTAGCTGATATCCTACCTAAATATGGTATGCTATTATCTAGGTCTTGGGGTGCAAAACTTCAAGGATCTTTGCAACTAGTTATGTCATATGCCACCATTTCAGTATTTGGCCGTCCAAAGAGATTGTACTAGGAAACATTGATGAAATATGTGGTTAGCAGTCAAGAGAAGCCCCAAAATTTCCCCATCTATTCCATACACTCTGACATGGATTCATTTATCTTATACAACGCTGACATGTGCTCCAAAGCTGAGGTCAAACTCCTAGAAACAATAACAACAATGAACATGAATGAAAAATCTAGTGACCAACACAAAAAAATTGTTGATGAGATTGAAGTAACAAGTCAAACTGACATATCAAACCAGCTACAAAGTTCGAACTCACTGCCCATTAAGCAAGTCCCCGAAATTGCTAAGACAAGTGTTGATCATGAAATTTTATGGTACTTGGAGTTTGATGGATCAGTAAACAAATTGGGAGCAGGGGCAGGGGTTTGGACACACAACATACAAAATGACCATGCTCAGGGTCATGCATATATGCTAAACTTCAAATGCAAAAACAATGTGGTCGAATATGAAGCCCTTTTGCTAGGACTCAAACTAATTAGGAGTCTAGGGGTCACCAAAATTTCAATTCTAGGAGACTCGGATTTGATAATACAACAGATGAAGGGAAAATTTGTTACAAATGATCCTAGGCTAACGGCTTATAAAGGTGCAGCTATGGAAATACTAAATACCTTCCTGCAACCACAACTCACTAAAATTCGAAGAACACACAACCTACATGCACATAGTTTGGCAACCTTTGCCAGCACTTGTAAACTACCTTTTGAGCTCAATCATCACTTCACTGCTGAGATCAAACACATACCTGTTGTCCCAAATAATGTAAAAGATTGGTAGGTGTTTGAAAATGACACCCAAATCAACAACTTCCTCACTTTAAAAGAAGAATTTTCAAGCATAAACATAGACACAAGAACTGTTGATGATCAACAGCAAATTGACAAAATTGAGCCATATTTATCAGCTAAAGTAGAAAATTTTATTTTGAATCCAACAACTTTTAATCACAGAAAGCTACAAGAACTCAAACAAATGAACTTTGATGAAATGACTGAGGAAGAAACCGAAGTAATTGAGCTAAAGGACAATGTCCTACCAATAGGCCTAACTCCCTTAGAAGATATATTTGATTCAAATGACATTCCAAGAAAACCAAAAATGCAACCACTGAATGCAGAAATTGAGGACTGTAATATTGGAACTACAGAAAATCCCAGAATGGTAAAACTGTCCAAAACTTTGCCTCCTGATAAAAAAATGAAATACATTGAGTTGTTTAAAGAGTTCCAAGATATCTTTGCATGGAGCTATGAGGACCTTTAATCCTATGATACATCAGTTATCCAACATACAATACCCTTGAAAGAAAACCAGAAACCTTTTAAACAAAAGCTGAGAAGGATGAATCGAGTCCTCCTTCCCCTTATTGAAAAATAAGTCATAAGAATGTATCAAGCTGGAATAATTGCACCTATCAGGTTCTCAGAGTGGATTTCAAATCTAGTGCCTACTAGGAAGAAAACCGGAGAGATAAGGCTTTGTGTTGACCTAAGAAATTTAAATAAAGTCTCTCTCAAAGATCACTATCCTTTACCAAAAATGGATCATATCCTACAAAGGGTAGTGGGTGCTTCAAGGATCTCACTGCTAGATGGATTTTCAGGATTTAATCAGATTTTAGTTCACCCAAATGATCAGGACAAAATTGCCTTTACAACACCTTGGGGAACCTTTAAATATGTCAAAATTCCTTTTGGACTAAAAAATGCAAGAGCCACATTTCAGATAGCAATGGACATAGCCGTTGCTAAAGTGATCCATGAATTTTTAGTAGTATACCTTGATGATCTTACTGTTTTTTTAAAATCAAACCAAGAACATTTAGAACATCTCAGGAAAGTGTTCCTAATTTGCAGAAAATATGGCATATCATTGAACCTAAAGAAATCATTGTTTATCCTGGAAGAAGGCAAACTCCTAGGCCACATAATTTCTAAAGATGGAATAAGAATAGGTCCAAACAGAATACAGGCTATCCTATAAGTCCCTCACCCAAGAAACATCAAATAATTACAAGCCTTTCTAGGGAAAATCAATTTCCTAAGAAGATTCATTCCCAATCTGGCCGAACTGATTAGACTGTTGAATAATATGCTAAAGAAAGACTCTAAAGTCAAATGGACAATAGAAGCTAAGCAAGTATTTGAAGAAATTAAAATAGCTTTGACAAGAACACCTGTTCTTACAAGCCCCAGGTTTGATAAAGATTTTATAATCTTTTCCTTTGCATCTGAGCATACTATTGATGCTGTCCTACTACAGAAAGATGACTCAGGATGTGAGAAACCCATTTCTCTTTTCAGCAAAGCACTCAGAGATGCTCCACTCAAATATCAGATCATGGAGAAGTAGGCATATGCCCTTGTGAAGGCCATAAAGGATTTTAGAATTTATATCTTGTACTCTCATATAATTTCCTATGTTCCAAATGCAATGGTCAAAGATATTCTTACTAAAGAAGGAATTGAAGGTAAAAGAGGCAAATGGATACCCATCATTCTAGAGTATGACACTGAAATCAAGACAAAAAACCTCATAAAAGGACAAGGGCTAGCCAAATTAATGACTAAAACCATCTTTCAAGCCATTGACATCAATGAACTGGATAACGAACAGGAGATGGCGACTCCACAAATCAATCAAGCCTTTTTACAATCACCTTGGTACACTGATCTATGTTTTGTATTATTAAACCTGCAAGCTCCTCCAGGGTTATCCAGAACCAAAAAGAGATTCTTGAAAATGAAAGCTTCAAAGTTTTGTATCATAGATAATGTGTTGTTTCGGAATAATCATGAAGGTATTTTTCTTAATTGCCTAACATTGGATGAAACTGACAAGGTCCTCAAGGAATTTCATGCAGGAGATTATGGTGGACACTTGTATTGGAAATCAATAGCTGATAAAATCCTAAAGGCTGGATTTTATTGGCCCTCCCTGTTTGCTGATGTGAAAAAATTTGTAATGTCTTGCCATAAATGCCAAATCTTTGAAGGCAAGAAAAAAATGTTGCCCCTCCCCCTCAAACGCATTTCAACTGAAAGGCCATTCCAACAATGGGGTTTAGAATTCATTGGGGAGATACATCCTTCATCTTCTAGCCAGCATAGGTGGATTTTGATAGCCACAGATTACTTCACCAAGTATATAGAGGCCATCCCTTGTAGGCAAGCCAATGACTCAATCATCATGCAATTCCTAGAGACCAATATCCTATCTATATTTGGTTGTCCAAAAAAGATCATAACAAACAATGCAGCTGCCTTTAAGTCCAAAAGAATGATCAACTTCTATCATAACTACCACATTACCTTGGGCCACTCCACAAACTACAACCCTCAAGGTAATGGTCTTGCTGAATCCTCCAATAAAAGTCTCATCGGCATCATCAAGAAGGTCCTGGAAGAGTAAAATGAATTGGCACAAAAAACTGGTAAATGCACTATGGGCAGATAGATTGACTACAAAAAGTTCCATTGGAACAAGTCCATATGAATTAGTGTATGGTCTAGAGGCTGTTTTCCCCTCCTCTTTAGGAATCCCTGTGATCAAGTTGCTGCAAGAAATACAAGAAGAGCATAATGATATCCATAGAAGGATCAATCAAACTATTCACTTGCAACAGACAAGAGAAGAAGTATATCACAGAACTCAGGTGCTACAAGATAAAATCAAGAATATATTTGATAAAAGAACAAAAGCTGAAGATTTTTTCATAGGAAAGAAAGTGCTGAAATGGGACTCCAGGAGGGAAGATAAAGGGAAACATGGGAAATTTGATTTTCTTTGGAAGGGGCCATTTGTTATTCAGGTTGTACAAGGTAACAACACCTATTTTTTGAAGAGTTTAGATGGCACAGACACCGAGGAAGGCCCAGTCAATGGGCGAATTATCAAGCACTATTTTGATTCCCTTTGATCAACATAACACAGTTGCATATTGTACATAAATGTTTGTATTTCCAACAGGTTTCATTTACAACAATTAAGGAACAAGATGCAGCAAATTTTGAGGAAAAAGTCAAGGAATTACACCAATCTTGGTGTATATTGTGAATTTGCTACAGGAAGTCAAAAGGAAAAAACTTGGGAAGTATAAAGATGTTAAAAAGCACTTTCTGAAAACAACAAAGACAGAGCCGTAATTTTGTACAGATCAGCTCATAAGGACTGCAAACAGGCTACAAAGGTTCAGATCATTGGTTTCCAGGAGAGAGAACTTTTGAATTACAGCAGCCATCTAAGAATAAGGTCATATGACCTGTTGTTCTTGGATTTTCACCAGGAAAAGCCATCCCCAAGTGGAGCCATTGTTAGATTCCTATACCAATAGGTTTCATTTTTCATGATTGATTATGGAACTGCCAAACATGTTCATCTTTACATGTTGTAGAGGTTCCATATTTTGTATACAGACAAAGAAAATTAAAAAATGTAAAGAGGGTATGCCTTAAGACAATAATCAAAAGGCAAGAAAGTGTTTTGGTCAGAAAAAATAGAAAAAATGAACCCTAAACCAGAAGGCCAAGAAAGTGGTCAGTCAAAATGCCACTGCTATCTTATTTTGAAAGTTCACAATGTGAAGACACTGCTGCTTATAACACTTGATGGATGGCCCAACAGTTCAACAAAGGCTGATGCAGCCTATGACATGCAAGTAGGCAAGATGACTCTCAGTCACTTCAGACCCACGGTACAACAGCCACAATCAGCTGCAGACTATATTAGAACCAATCTGGAGGTCCTAGCCAAAGACATCCATCCAATAGACCAGATTGAGTTACATAAACAGGATGGAGAAATGGTATACTCCACCCTGGCAGATAAGGCTCTAATGGCCTATAGATTACAGAATTCTTTGTATAATACTTCTGCCCAACTAGAGCTGGAAAAAGCCTTCTCATTGGCCAAGGATAATAGGATATCCTTGGAAGAGATCATTATAGAGTTTGGACATGATCCCAAAGATCCCAAAGGTGCACAAGCCTTAATCAGAAAAAAGGAGGAAGACATAGCAGCCCTGAGAAGACAATTAAAGCTGCCAGCTCCCATACATCCTCAAACTACAGAGGTGGCACAACAACAGGAAGTACAAGATGTGGTTAGCCTGCTTATGAGGATGAACCAAAGGCTGTTGGACACAGAGAAGGCATTGGAAGAGGCTTAACAAGGGAAATATCCAGAGTTGGCCCCTCAACCACCCCAAATAGCTCCAATAATCATAGCTGCTCCAAAAACAGTCACTACAGCAGCACCTCCCCTGGATCCAGCTTCAGCAATAGGTGCCTCAACTTCAACAATAGCTACGTCAAGTGCATTGCAAGAGGCCAGTTTGAGCATGGAAGCTATGATGAAAGAAATTAAGGCTTTGGAATTACAGATGGCAGAGATGAAGGAGACTAAGGAAAAGCTAGCCAAGATTGAGGCTAGTTATGACAAATCAAAGATGACAGTTGCGGAGAAGACCAAGGAAGTAAAGGCCCTAGAGAACAAAATAAAGGCCTTGGAGAAGGACCTCACTCTCCATAGAACCCTGACTGAAATAAAAACAATTTTGTGGAATAAGATTGGCCAAGCTATTGCTGAACAATGGACAATAATACAAACTATTTTTGACCAGATAGAGTTGATGGTGGTAGCTCAATATGAAACTCAAAAGGCCAAAGCATTATTTGTAGATAAGCTTGAGCAAGCCAATCAATTGATTCATTTTTTGAATACTCGTATTGGTGAGCAGCTAGCAACTCTAAACATTCAGAACAGGACAGAGACTATTGTAAGAGTCAAGAAGGTGAGAAATTTTGTCCAAACTATAGAAAGAAAATGTCAAGAAATGCATATAGAGGTAAATGCCTTCAGACAGAAAATTTTAGTATTACAGAGCAAAGGTTTACCCAGCCTGGTCACTAGCACAGGGAAGTTGTTAAAACAAGAACATTATGCATACAGGTTAAATACTTATGTGAAAAATCAGATTACAGCATCATCAAGTGGCTCAGAAGAGACAGTGCCTCCCTCTGGACAAACTTTGTATGATAAACTGGAAGACTTGTTTTACATTGGGCATGAGAGAGCACATCTCTTTCCAGTCTGGCCAAATTATTACACATACACTGAAGCTAATGAGACATTATTTAAATTAAGAAAACATCAATTTCCAACAGATCAGTGGTGGCAAAGCCTGCTTGAGATCCTAAGGTAGTTTTGACTCTCTTCTTGTAAATTGTATGCATAACAAGTGAATTGCATTATATGGCTCTGCTATCGGAAAATCAAATCAGCCGAGGAGAAGATTCGCGCCAAGATAAACAGGCTCAAACACAGGAGGAAAATCACAGTACAACAAGACAACGCATCAGCAAAGCGGTCATCAACCGACTATCAGAGTCAAAGAGTCAACAACAAACAGGACACCCATAGTAGCCAGTAAAGCGCATTTATTTCCTCAGTTATTGCTGTGCAGTTTTTTCCCATGTTAGTTATTGCTTCTGTCTTAGTAGTTGGATAAATTTATGTCCCGATATTTCCCTATGGGATATTTTGTAAAACTTCTATAAATACTTTCTAAAGAGATGTATTATTGTTGGCTGGTGAATATCATTCTGGACCTGCGCTGTATAATTTTTTTGAGAACTCTTCAGAAATAAAAATTGCTGGAATGCTTTATTGGTGAACTTACTGTTGTGGAATCGATGGCAAAAGGATCGATTGTAGGATTCTTGTGTCAACGCAAGGATCAATAAGTCTTTTTTACTCTTATTTTACTGTATTTGTGTCTTAATTATCATCTAGATATCATGTTCTAAGTTACATGAAAGAAGGATAACCCAGAATTTACTTTCTTGTACTCTGTGTTCAATTCCTGTAATCTTTTATGTTTTCCACGGGACTAGCATAGGAAAGAATTCTTGATTTCTCTTGTCTCCCTGGTTCTTTCATTCTAAATATCATCAACGAATTCTTAACTGCTCCCTGATAATGTTTATACAATTTCCCTCTGTTATTATAAATGGAAGATTCTTGATTGCCTTTCATTTCTTAACTTCATTTCATCTTATTTCAGCTTCAAAGTTGTTCTGTGCTGAAATATCCTGCTCTATAATTGTCTTATTTCCAAAGAAACCATCCTAGGGGCTCATTTTCATTAGACTCCATCAACCCAATGGTCTGAACTTCCCTCAACTTACTGCCTTATTCTATTGAATGTCACCTTCCAAGCATCAAACAAAAACTTGTGCTTCATAACTAGCCTAAGATACTCCACAACAAAGCTAAATTACAAAGAGAGAGCCCTCTCTAGTTGTAGGTAAGCTAGGACCTGCAGCTAAAATATTGCTTAGTGGTTACCTCGACCGTATTCCCTCTTGGCGCGAGGGAACAACCTTACTGATAACAGAAACCTTAATAAATTAAACATAACAGAGCATGTGATGTAAATTTATAAAACACATTAGATTACCAAATAATGTCGATAAGCAAACTACGCAAAAACCAAGTGTAATGGTACAAGAGCAAGTGTCCTCCAGGACCGGGCCCTTAGCCTCTAGGGGTACACCGCTTGAATTTTTTCCATACTCAAAGATGAAATAGTAACCAAGTTTGTACTAATGCATCAAGTAAAATTACAGTAGAGCAGTTATTAGAGAGACTTGATGATCAAAGTTTTGATCTTAAAAGAAATTACATAAAAGTATAACAATATCTAACTCCCCTCTCCCAAGCTAATAGTGTTGCCCCTTTTATAAGGGTGACGGCGTAGATATATAAGTGCGCAAATAGATAAAACAGTGATCCCTCAGGATCAAGGATCCTGAGGAATTCGCAGAACTGTTAGTCCTCAGTCATTTATTTTCTTTCCTGCACCGAGGTGATATCTCCACTTCCTTTCTCGGGTTGATTCGCTTTGATTTTCTTTGCCTTGTTTACATACGGTCTCCTGTAAAAGGGACAAGGGTTAACTTGTCCTTGTCCTTCCCTTTGGAATGGAAACTTCTCATTTTTCCTCCTTCTTTCATAAGGAAATGACAATTGTCAGCGTTTTCGTCTTGCATATTAATCTCACATGTTTTATTACAATTCTTTATCATTTTCTGAGTTCATGATGCACAAAGGTTTGTAAGTTCTAATGAAAAGATGCTGAAATAATCATAAAAAACATATCTTCTTTAGTACTCCACACACATCCATTTAAAGCCAGTACAGATTCTACAACATTTATGGAAACAATTCAAAAGCTACATGGAAACCCAAAGATTATTCTAAGTGACAGAGATCCCATTTTCACTGGAAATTTTTGGACATAATTATTTTCTTGTCTTGGTACTTAGTTAGATCATAGTTCATCTTATCATCCTCAATCTGATGGGAAAACTGAGATAGTAAACAAATATTTGGAAGGATATCTTCGTTGCTTTGTATTTGATAAATAGACACAATGGGTAAAATGGTTGCCTCTCGCTAAATGGTGGTATAACACTTCCTTCCATACAACAATAAAAATGACCCCATTTATGGCACTTTATGGATATCAGTTACCATCCATCAAATCATATTTAAGAGAAAATTCTAAGGTTCAAGCAGTGCAACATCACATCGAGCATCAACAACAAGTCCTCGAACTCTTAAAGGACAACCTCGTGTTGGAGCATAATAGAATGAAACAATAGGTAGATCAACATCGTAGCAAAAGGAGTTCTGATCTAGGTGATTGGGTATTCCTACGACTACAACCATATAAACAAATGTCCCTCAAGCAAGCTAATAAGGATAGTAAATTATCACTAAAGTATTATGGTCCGTGCAAGGTGTTGCAAAATATTGGTATTATGGAATACAAATTGGAGCTTCCTGCAGCTTCTCGAGTGCACCCAGTTTTCCATGTTTCATGTTTAAAGAAGGTTATAGGTGACAAGCTCCCTATTCAAACAATATTCCCAGAACTTGACGAGGAAGGAAAATTTATATTGGAACCAGAAGAAGTCATAGAAACAAGAACTCGACAGCTACGAAATTGATTAATTTCAGAGTATCTCATCAAGTGGAAGAACTTATCCGCTGAAGATTCCACATGGGAGGATGAGAATTTTATACAAAAGCACATAGAACTACTCAAGCGTTGAGGACAACAATTTTTTGAAGGAGAGGGGCATGTTAGGTCCCCTTAATACTAGTGATTATCCCATTACTATTGTATTTATATACCTTATTAGTATTGTTGTGCCCCTATTGTCCCCATATGGTTATTACTGTGCCCCATAGAACCCCTCTATTGTTATTTTTGTGCCTTTCTATTATTATTGTTAGGTCAGCTGGGTTATATTGTAACTCCTTAGAATCCTATATATAGAAAGAAGGTTTTGTCATTTGAATCATCAAAGAATCATTCATTTGTGTAATGTAAAGGAGGTTGCCCCCTCGAAGAGGCTGAATTCTAAGGCGTTGATCTATCTTTTCTATCTTTTTGTGAGATTGTTTGATAAGAAATGATCTGAAGTCGATAGGAAATGATTCTCCATAGGAAAGCCTACGACACGAAACATGATATCAAGTTTTGAAAATAGTTTGCAAGGACTAACTGAAGGATGGTTGATGCAAATGATGTCAAATAATTTGCAAGGAATTTGAATGGAGATTGAAATTCTCTTTAACACATAATGGCATGAAAATGACTTGGAATCATTTGACTTAATGATAATACCCAAAACCATGAGTAATTTCAGTGAGGTTTGCTTAACTGTAAGGAAAATGGATTTCCCAACCCAGAAATTAATGTGAGGGAGTGTCATATTCAAGAGTGACATGTTGCCTTTTAAAAATGATAATGCAAAATGGACACCTTCCCCAATTTCCCCCAACCATTACTGGCAAGTACCTCTTTATTTTATACAAGCTTAAGGAGGATAACATATGATTGGACTATAAGTTCATCCTTCAAATGAGTCCATCGAAGTATTTTTAACAAACCCTAAGAAGGAATGGTTTCGTCTCATCATGCTTACTGAGTCCTATACTATTTAATATTTACGAGTCCAATAAAGGGGGTAACTTGATGTCATTTTCTTCTAAGATTTTGAAAAAGACAGGAAAAGTAAACTCATTTAGTAGTTTTACTGTAAAATTCTAGCAAGCCTGGAAAAAGTAAAGCTCATCATTTTTCATTTTAGAGAGTCGGAAGGAAAACATAAGTGGACTCCATGAGCTTCTCTTCCACCAGTTTAGTCTCTCAAGTCCGAAAAAGGATAAAATAATACAAGAGAGAACTCTATTGACTATGTTTGGTCAACATATACCTTTTTCATAAACAATCCTAGCTCAGTCTGTAAAAGCGGTAAAATTATACTGAGTGGACAATTGTTCATTTACTTTTACAAGTTCGAACAAGAAAGTACTCGACAATCTTTTCATTTTGAAGGAGTCTGAAAAAGGTTTAAAAGAAGACTCCATTATTTTCACTTTTTGTAATTTTTGAAGAGCATGAAAAGTGATAAAAGTATGCTAAAATTTCAAAAATGATTCATCTTTACTCCGTAAACAATCCTGGACATTTATACTCAATAACTCGTCATAACTACTCAAAAGCACCACTTTCCCTCCCAAAAGATTAAAAAGATAACAAAATATTTTTTAAGCTTCAAAAGATTATAAAAGTGGAAAAAAATAATTTATTTTTACCATTTTTCATATTTACAAGTTCAAAGCAGAGAGAGGGGGTTTTAGTGTCAAACTTCTAGGATTAATTCCAAGCCAACTAGTGGATGAAATTGCACAGTATTTCTTCCTGGTAAAAGATCTCTCCATAACTTAGCTTTTATCCATTTAGTTTTCCATTTTAAGCTTTCATTTTATTTTTGGGGAAAAAATCTTGTTCAAAAATGTGCCTTTTAACCTGCACGATTTTCTTGCAATTGGACCCACATGGGCCACTAAGATTTTCCACACGAAAAATATCGAACTCCGTGAAACTCTTAGGGAAAAATCCACATAGTTGTTCCCTATCCATAAAAAGGTGGCCGCATAGGCACCGAGGGCTAATTTTTAAATGCATTTTTAGCCATACAAAAATGTGAAATGAGTTTTTAAGTTGTTTATAATTGCTTTTAAATATTCATTTTAGGTCATTTGATTACTTGGAAATGGAGTGTAGGGAAAGAGAGCATGAAGTGAATGATTTGGTAGCTTTGGCAGATCTGACCACCTTACAGGCTCTCAAGACTTGTGACCTCCTGAAATACTAGCTTATCCTTGGGATGAAAGTTCAGGTAGATCTGATGACATGGTTAATAAGGACCTGGAATGTCCAAGAACATTGTTTTGTGATCACTGATTATCGCCTTACCATTGATGGTAATGATATCTATTTGTTGACTGGGTTGTCTCATCAGGGATCTCATCTTTCACTATTCAGATTGAGCACGAGGGGAGATACTAATAATGGATACCTATGATGTTTTTGCAAGGGTGCACCACCCAAGGATGGATGAATTGACGTTCAGTCCATCGAAGTTTTACGCTTGAGGACTATTGCCTTTACTTTTTGAAAAATGTGTGGCATTGCTACCCTTCATCTAGCTACATGAGAATAGATGCAAATGGTTGTGGAATGCTAGGAATCAATGGTATAAAACTCGTGTGAGGTAGTGGTGGTGAATATGAAGGGCCAATTGACTATTGCAAGAATGGAAAATTAAAGGATTACAATTATGCTACCATTCTTGTTTCTTTTGCCATAGAGAGGGTTCCTATTATCTAGCCACAACAGATTTTGGCAGACAAGGGTGGTTCAAGGGAAACATGTATGATGAGGTGGGGTTCACTGATGGTACACCATGGAGGTGATGGTCCCGTAGTGAGGTATACAACATAGTTTTTTTACTGGTTAGGCCAATATATTGTTATGATCGATGATTTTTCGTATCATGAGAGGGACGACAGAGGTGATCCTAATATCCAACTTCCATCTGGATCTCACTAGGGTGATCTAGGTGAGAATTTTCTCATTTTGACATATTTTCAAAATTTTAAATTTTTCTCTATTTTTTGTCTTCAAAGGCTAATTACCTGAAATGCATGTGCCGATATGGGTCCAACCTGACAAGTTGGGTTAAGACGATACGATAGATGAGGTGACTAGCCTATAGTAGCTGCATCAATGAAACCAGATGTAGAGGACATATTAACAGAGTTGGACCATAACCTTGAGAGGTTGACTTCCAATATCTGAGAGACTAGGACCGATGACATTCCAAGTGCCTATCAGATACATGTAGTTGGGGTTCCACAGCCTCTCAGACATTTGCTGCCTCAAATTTCGCATGCTATAATTTGTTATCATGAGAATCATCATGCCTAGATGTTCTAGTTTCCAGGACCTTTTCCACTTTTTGGTGCTAGAATTTTCGGAAAATAAAAGGCCATGGGGCATTGTGTCCTTCGATGAAATATTTTGTAGACACAGCCAAACTCTATTTTCATGAAAACCCAAACACTTTTTACCTATTTATCTTGATCAATGTATGAACGAATGTTGTTTTTAATTTACATGTGTTGGCAATGTATATTTAACACATGATTTGCCAATGCATCTGTTAATATGTTCATATCTCCACATGTGTTGATATTTGATGTAATCAAATTTCCTTTCCAAGAGACAGACTTGCATAAATACTCCTAACATGGTTGGACACCTCACTGTATAGACGCCATTTAAATTTAATACCACGAGCTATGAATCTAATGAAACGACCAAACGTTGGATATCAAATGTGATGGAATCATCTAATAGCTCAATGACTGCACTATATTTTGATATATTATTCGTTGTTTGACCGATGCATACTGCATGAATAGAAACTAGGTCATCACTGGGTGAATACATAACCATTTTTCGGCCTTCCCAAAGGAACACCATTGTAATCAACCAGCTCATAGGCACCGTTAACTAATACCCATTTTATGATGTAAGGGCCATGCCACATGGGTTTGAACTTCCTTACACCTAACCTTTCATGAGCTTGATCATAAACCAAGACTAGATCACCTTCTGAATATGAAATAGGATTAATGTTTTTATCATATTGGGCTTTGACATGTCTCTGGTGAGATTCACTGGCAAATACGAGATTACGGTGATTTTATTCTAAATGAGATAAATGCACAAAGCATTCTTCGTCCAGAGAGGCAATAGGTAATAATTCGATAGCTAGTTTGAGGGATGGGATTTCACATCCAATAGGTAATATTGGTTCCAAAACATAAACAAATTCGAAAGGAGTAAAATTGGTCGATGTTTTTACAGTAGTACGGTAAGCCCATAGTGCTTAATAGAGCATAGAATGCTAGTTTCTTTTATGCATACCAACCATCTGTTTAATAATACTGGTTAAAAATTTATTAAGAGATTTGACCTAACCATTAGCTTGTGGATAATACATAGTAGAGCTATCATGGCAAGGGCCGAGTTGTGTGGATAGTTCAATCATCATAAATTTACGAAAACGACTACCATGATCTCTAACAATAGCTTGTGGGACACCAAAATGAGAAATCACATGATTGGAAATGAAAATGGCTGTAGTTTCACCATCGTCTCTATATGTAGGCATCACCTAGGTCCATTTTCTAAAGTAATTAACTACAAGCATAATGTATCCATGACCCCCGGCCAAGTGAGGGTTACATGTGACAAAGTTGATGCCCCATTTGGCAAAAGGACCGTCAACAATGATAGGGTGAAGAGGAGCTGGAGGTGCTCACATTTTTGTGATCATAGATTTGGAAATTATGGCATTTGTGGGTTGTAGTGGTGCAGTCTTTAAACATTGATGACCAAAAATAGTCAGCATGTAATATCTTTTGGGAAGTAGCATACCCAGACATGTGACTACCACATGCTCTAGAAAAGAAATAATTTAAGTTTTTCTCAACTTCTCGATAAGATAAATAATGCCAAAATACAAAATCAACACCAAAATAGTAAAAGAGTGTCGCCAACAATATTGTATTATTGGGACTGGTATCAAATTTGCCGATGATCAGTTTTGGATAACTTGGGCCTAAAATTTTGTGTTTGGAGATATAGAATGATTTCTCCATACCACATATCTAACATACTAATAAGAAAGAGAGATTTGTGAGAAAAAGAATATTTTTCTATAGTTTCTATGTTGGTATGGGGAAAGTCACACAACAGTTCGGCGAAAATCAAGAATTTATTTTATTTGGCATTTTCAAATTCCAAATCAAACTCTTGTAAAATAACTATCCACTTTGAGTATTTGACCCCTAGCAATTGTTTCATGAGAATGTACAACATGGGGTTGCAATACAAAATGATAGTTGTCTTTCACACAAGCATATAGTGACATAATCATCAAAAAGCTTGCACAACTGCCAAGGCTAGCTTCTCCACATCTACATATTTAATCTTCGTTAGTGAGACTCCTAATCAAATAGTAAATCACATGTTCGCTACTAAAATCATCCTCTTGGACTAACACCATGGAAATGGTGGCATCAGATGCAGCTAAGTACAAAAAATAGTCTCAATGATAATCGAGTAGATGTAGTAATTGTGCATTAGTCAATGCATACTTTAATGCATCAAAAGCTTTATCAGCAACATCATCCCAGAAAAATGGAATACCCTTTTTCAACAGTCGAGTAAAACCCTAGTTTAGTTTAGCATAATTGTGGATGAATATACGCAAAATGTTTTCCTTCCCTTGCAAATTTTGGAGTTGACTAAGGACAGAAGGAGCAGGAAAATTCAAGACTTCCTTCACCTTGATGGGATCAACATGAATGCCTTCCTTTGAAATGATGAAACCTAGAAGTTGACTTGATTGTACACAAAAAATAACCTGATTATACACAGAAACACATTTGTGCAGATTCAAGTGACTATTGTAATGCCTACACCTAATGAAAAATTCTTTTAAGTGTAATGAGTCATCCTTCTGTTCCACAAAATGAGCTAGTAGGCCATCTAAATAAGAATAAAAAATATGCTTGATATCATGGAATGCATAAGAAATTGATAGCTAAAAAGTTTTGCCAACATTTTTTAGGCCAAATGGGAGTTTGCAATAAGCAAGAGTTCCCCATGGGCATATAAATACAGTTTTATGTTGATCAGCAAGGAGTATGTTTATTTGATTGTAACCATAAAATCGATCCATAAAGGAAAAAAAATTATTCCTGGCATTGGTCGATATATGAAGTTGGATTATTTTCCTTTGGACAAGATTTATTTATATCTTGGTAATTAACACACAATCAAATAGTTCCTTACTTTTTATTAATGGGCACAATATTTGATACCCAACCTATTAAAGGAACTGGCTAAATGAAACCTGCTCTTAGCAATTTTTGAACCTTAGTTTTGATGGTGACAACCTTTCACGAATGTATAGGACGTATTCGTTGTCTAATTGGCCTATCATCTAGATAAGTTTTTATTTCATGTAAAAAATTCTAGGGTCGATTCTTGGCATCTCTTCATAGGACTAGGCAAAACAGTTGTGGGGTTCCAGAAATAGGGATTTGTAAGTTTCGATCTCTTTTACAGAGCAAGAGGCTCCTATATGAATATTTTCAGTTATCCTGGGTTTCAATGATATATCTATAGGTATCATTGTCGATGTGTTCCCTAAATTCTGCTCAGAACTAGAAGAAAGGATAGATATTGGACATTGAGGATCACTAAGGGTCTCATATGAAAACAATGATGAGAAGTTATTGTCAATTTTGTCAAAGGATTGTAAGAAATTTGAACGAGTATGAGTATCATCCCATGGCAGTTTGTCAAAGGTCATAACTTCCATAATCCCTTCATCTGTTAAAAATCTATGTTAAAAGGAGTAGGCATACAAATTCGTTCAAAGCATGACAAATGAGAATATTCGTCAATAATCATATTCATTCAAACATTAGAAGATGATGATGGGTTGGAAAAACACTGAATGGCCTCATAGGCTAACACAAAAGGGCTACACGACATTTCATCGCCATATAAGATCATTTCTGATTCTGAAGGTACTTTTGAGGGATCCCCCAATTTGAAAGTAATTGATGTAATCATCTTAATATACGAATCAATATGAGTGAAATTTTGTGGAGGGAACGTGAAAGTTCCCACCAAAGATGAGTCTTTGAGCATGCCAACACCAACTTCCTCATTTGGAGTAGTTGATTTTCCAACAAGTGTAATACTACTGGTGGAATTAGGGTGTGAGTTGTAGTAGGATAATTGATCTATTTTCATAATTCTTCCTTTGTGAAGAAATATAATCATCCTAGAATATGATGAGACTACACACATCATGGCATAAGTCAAAATTTGACCAAGAAAAAGGTTATAGTCAATTTGAGCATCAACAACCTCAACATTTATTGTAATTGTTTTTGTCTCTAATTCGATTGGTAAATAATTTAAAAGTTCATATAGATGAAAAGATCTTCCATTGAAGGCTTTCAAACTAATGGGAGATGGATTGATTGCTAGAGAACACAAGGCTTTCAAATAGACAATGGACATATTACATGTTGACGCTCCTTTGTCAATCACTATTCGAAAAAATCGTCAAGTTTTGACTGAAACTAGCATCTGAAAATCTAGTTGGTATGGGAGACACGAGACATAATTTTTGAGATCGAAAACAATCAAATGGGAGTCCTAAGGATATAATTATCCTATATATGATAATAATAATTTACTTTGTGTTAGGCATGTTTGGAGCACTTCAAGGGAAGACATGGCTGCAGGTGCCATGGCCAGATCTTCGACGATGTTATAGTTTGGGTGGTGCTCACATGCTGATCAAAAGCTAACTTATGAAGGTACCCTAAAGAGGTGGATGAATTATCATATCAAGCTTTCTTTTTTCAATATCTAATACTTTAGAATAAGGAGGAGTAGATGTGGGAGTTTCAAAAGGTGAACTAGAGTCATCTCCATCTTCAATAGGACTATTTGATGTGTAATATTTGGATCGCGTAGCTACCATAACTCTGGAAGACATCATCATGATATATGTTGATGCAGCTGAGGAGGAATGGTCACAAGAAACTATTTTACTGTCTTGTGGAGAAAAAGGATCCTTTAAAATAGCGAGTGTGGCTAAAGTTTTAAGGAATTTGGAAACATCAGCTTAATGAGGACACTCCTTATTGTAATGATATTCCTCTCAAATTAAGAAAGGATACCGAAGTTTCCTCTTTTTGTCAGACTGTTCATTCTTGTTTGATTTCTCCTTAGAACAATTGTCTTGTTTAGTATTTCCTTTTCCTTCTTTCTTATTTTTGAATTTCTTACCCTTGCCAATAGATGACTATATGATGTTAATTTCTGAAGCAATTTCAGGAGAAGGATCTTCATCAAGTGAATCATATAGAGTTGAAACCAGAAATTTCTTATAACTTTTCTTTATGTTCTTAGATTTCTAGCTCACAGAACCAATCATGCCATCTACAACAAGTGATCCAGGAAGAGGTGGATTATTTGAGGTAAATCAAGGTAAATCTAGGATCTTTTCAAACAAAGTACTAGACTGAGTATAAACAAGGTCAAGGTATTGAGCTGGAGAAATTACCTTCTCTTTAGTTACAACACCCCCTTTGGCCACATCTTCAATTATTATAGGTAAAAGAGATTTTATGAACCATTCGGTTAAGATCTGGTATGGAATCTAAACTTTCACTAAGCAATGTCTTTGTCTCCATTCGTGAATGTGATCTGAGACATGGGATGACATTGACTCCTTCAAAGAAGTTAAAAGTTATATTCCATTATCATACCAAAAAGGCAACTGAAAATGGCTCAAAAACATTGTAGCAAGGGCATTAAACATGTTGAAGGAAGCGCACAACAGTCCCACATACCATTTCGCTACTGAACCAGTGAATGTTCGTTGAAAATGTCGTAATATAATAGAATCATTATTTAATGAGTTGGATGCACACCAAATATGATTGATCATAACATGGTTGGATGGATCTTCACCCGAATTAACTTTGAACTTGGGAATATCACTGAGAAACTTAGTAGGAATATCCAGCCAAAGAAGTAAATAAGGAATCGGATCATTAGTTAACCAAGAAAGGTCAGACAAATCCAAAGTGGCAATAAAGGGCAACTAGCGATTACAGTCCTGTGATGAATATTGATAACCCTAATGGATGAGCCCCGTACTCGGACGAGGATATCCAAGATATCCTGGGATAGCCTGAGTAGTTGGAATGTGCATACCTCCTACATATCCAAGATCAACCATACTGTATTGTGATAGAATAGGTTGTTGAAATGTATGAACTAGGTATGGTTTATTCTGAAAGGGGAGACTCTAACATATTTAACCTTGAACGAACAATCCTTGAAAGGGTTGTCTTTTCAAGGGTTGACCTTCGAGAAATTGAGTTTAAAAATGTCGACCCTGAACAAACTGACTCTGGGGTAAACCTTCGAAAGTTGGCCCTTGAAATGCTACTTGCATATATGGGATTCTAGGCTATAAAATAGGTATTTAAGGTGCTGAGAGAATCATAGGAATATATTGAACACCAGATGCCTGAGGTAAAGACTGGACAAGGGTTTTCATAGTAACCTGTGATGTAAGTGGGATAGTTACATGCGATGCTCCTGGAATGGGAGTTTTAGGTGAAGTTGAGCATTAGTTCTAAATAGTTGTTGGCATGGTAGACTGCACCAAGGTTTGATGAGTACTCGAGATAGGTTGCTGATGCAGTTGTTGGGAAGTTGTCGATGGATTAGCCTAGACTATTGGTTGGACATGAAAAGGCATACCTTGAAAACGAATTTGTTGTACAGGTTGTCTAAGAGGTTGGCAAGGTTGATACAAAGGCACTTAAGAAGCAACAAGAATTGACCATTGAGAAGGGTTATGTAGATTGTATTCAATCCAAGGTAAGGCATTCCAATGGTGGGTTGAGGCAAAATAGGTTGATCAAAACTGGCTTGTGGAATTTGATCATAATTAAAGTAATTTCTCGTGGAAGGTTTCCCCCAGCTATAGGGTAAGGTAGACCAAAAGGTTTTCCTCCAGGCGAAGGATATGACGGTTTCCCCCCAGCAGATAATAACCACATGTTTGGTTAGCTTGTTGGTTACTAGCATTACTGAAAATCATATTAATGTATTTTTTAGATGTCAAATCTTCATTGGTATGGTTAATTACACCATTTGACATGTTTAAAGATGAGTTTGAGAAAGAAGATCATGAATAATCTCTTGTGAGAGAGTGATATCTAGGTGGTAAAAAACCACCATACAATGTTGACTCCACAGAAGTACAAGATATGGATGTATCTGATTTGGTACTTCTAGCAATCATTTTAGATGAGTCAAAACCTAGTACGGTAGAGTAAGGAGTCATGTATCATGGAATCCCTTGTCATACAAAGCTCAAGGGTGTAAAATACCAAGGGTCAAGGTGAAGATATCCAAATAAAATTTCTAAGATATCTACACGTTCATTGGTAGAAGCTATAGGCTCTTCCTCTTCGTCTGAAACAAGTTCTTCAATGGAAATGAGACTAGGAGAGAGACTATTAGTAATAATGAGTTTCACACGCAATGAAAGCAAAGGATCTAGAATATGTGTTGTAGTAGATATATGAATTTCAAGCTTGGAAATATTAGACTCAGGTTCCTTAATATCTGGTTCAGAAATGCAGTTTCTATCCGAAAATTCTCCAGTATCTGATTCAGTTTGAATGAGTTCTATAATTTGTAAATCAATTGTTACTGAGTGTGATGTTAAATTCTAAGTTTGATTAAATTCAGTTTTTGTTACTTCAAGACATAAAATAGTAGATGTTATCAATTTATTAACTTCAATTCCTCTTATGTCAAAATCTATAATAGTAGAATTTTTAGTTTTTCCTGCAGTTCTAGTTTCATATGATTTAGATTTTTCTGCTTTAATCTTTTCTAACTGACTCGGTGTATACTCAGGGTGATCACCAAGTATCCTAAGTGATTCTCTTAGTAGTTCCACCACAATGAAATATTTTTAATTGATCAATTACAAAATATCTAAATTACAACTAAAGTCTCTAAAAGGTAAAAAACAACACAGAAGGTAACACGTGTTAAAAATCTAGGAGTTCAAGCCACGCAAACTTACTCTTCACAAAGATCAATAATTACTAGTTTGTGATGAAATCCAACGTCGTAGAGACCAAGGTGAATTTTTTTTATAGAGATGAGTATTTGGAACGAGTTACCATGAAAACTTGCTTAATGAAATAGTTTGGTCCAAGTAACTCTACTATAAACCATCTGGAGCAAAGATTACCCTCCAAAATGTCCAAATCAGTCTACCCAACATATGTTCTAGGTACAACAGGACTTTCCCTCTGTCGTCACCTTAGGTAGAGCCCTCGGATTATAGTTAGTAAGTTTACCAAGCACAACAATTTTACATCGGGGGGATAGTCGTAGATTAGACATACGCACGAGGGCAGAGTAACAAGCTCAATCCCATTGAAGGCTCCTCCACATGATCAATTGGATGTTTACTTTCAAGTGACCCCAAGTACATTTTGGTGCCATTGTAATACATGAAAATCACTATATCCAGACCAATGAAGTGGGTACGATCACTTCACCAGATTCGACATGACCTCCTGCTTAACTCATGTATAAGAAGAGCTTCCTAGAGAAAAATGGAAATAAGTACATTTTATATCCCTGAATCAAGGTTCTATTATTCGTTTATACCTTTGAAAAGTTTACTTCCTTTCCTATTCCAATGCCATACACTTAAGCTACTATAGGTGATAAGAGTTGTAAAAAAAAATTTAATTAACGCTATATTATTAAGTTGTTGTTTACTCAATAGGTGATGAAGGTGAAACATATGATGTTATGACATGACACAAAATCTTAATGCACTCTAAAATGAAATATCAACTTTCAAATTTGATGAAATTCTATTTAGAGAAAAGAAAGAGTTTCTTTGATTTTTTGAGAAATGAGATTAAAAAAACTCACAACTTTTTCCAATTTCTTCAAGCAACCAATTTCACTATTTGTAATGAAAATGTAGTCAACAAACTAATTTCCAGATTTCCTTAATCATCAAATCAAAATACTCCTTTTCTCTAATCACTCAAAACTTTCAAGCAGACAAAAATCAATCAAGAGAGTTGGAGAAAAGACATATTCTCCTATGAATGATTTGAACTAATGACAATAATAGTGCAAATGCAAAAAAAATTCCAAGATAAAAGCAACATTTTCTTTTATGTAGCAAAAATAACTACAATTATTTCACAAATGCACAAGGTATTAAGAAACCCTAATTTTCAATTCAAAATGACGTTGAATACAAATAAGAAACAACTAAGGCTTAATATGTGTATTTGTCAAAACAAAGTAAGAATAACATAATTAGAAGGAAACTCTATCTTGTTTTGATCAATGAATAAATCATTGAGGTAAAACCCTAAGGAATTCTTTCAAAAAGACCTAATTTGAAAAAGTCATCAAGGAAGAAATCAACTAAGTTCGGAGAGACATAACACAATACAAACAAAGATAGTGGCACTCTTAGGAAAACAAATTACGGTATGGGTTGAAGCCAAAATAAAATTTTCAAAAATTCTCAATGCTTGTGTGGGCCTTCGGTAGAAAACAGAATGCATGCGCTCTGTTTCTATGGAGAAAAGCCACAGAGATGTGCTCTCTTAACAAGTAGAAAGAATGCAGGGAGGAAAACCTAAATAAAAATAAAAAATTCAAAGAATCAACCACTTAGATGTAAAAGGCCATTAATTTATGAAGACTCAGGTTTGAATAAACTAGAAAAATTAGAGAGCGAAACTAAGGAAAAAGACGAGAACAAAGACGTTCCCCAGCGAAGCCACAAATTTCTTACACCACACAATCCCTGTTGCAGATGAGAGTGATCTCCTTAGATCCTAAATGGAAAGTAGAAACAATCATTACAATTGAACTAACTCTTTCCCTAAGTCGAAGTTGTTCGAGTTATAAGCAACATAGCTAATGGATGAGCCTTGTACCTGTTTCATGAAATTCCTTATGAAAATCCCTCATTGTGACTTGATGCAGTTCTTCAATGCTTGATAAGACCTACAAACATAGACAATAAAATGATCGAAATCACATGTGATATAATAATCCAAACAACTTAGCCCAATGATCAAGGAAACAATGGATAGAATTTTCCTTAACACACATTATAAACAATTGTAAACTATTCATCATGCACATAAGATAAAACCAATGGGAGAAAGTGTTCATTTTTATTAATCAGAAAATAATAGGAGCCTTACAAACTTCGACTTGATGTCATGACATCCCTCCAAAATGTCTTCAATCTCGTCCTTAGATGAGAAGATTTCCAATCTCAAACAAACAACATAAGTTTGATTTCTCTCAATTCTGACCTCCTCAATCCCTTTAGCCTCTAGTCATTCTATCGACTAAGAGGAGGAAGTTTCAGATCCATAAGAGGAGGATGAGACTCCTTTATTTACAGATTAGGTTACCATGAGAAAAGTGATGGAGATGCATCTTCTGAGGGTTATAGCTCGAATAGTCATCACCTGGAAGGTTTCGTTTGGGAAATATTCAACGAATTATGTTTCTAGAATTTACTTTTTATTTTTACATTCTAGAATTTACTTGCACAGATTTATAGTTGCAGACAGGGCACATCCCTGTGTTGTTCTGAGAGTCCATTTCAGCGTATGCATCAGAAACTCTAGAGAAAGCAGCGCAGGTGGAACTTAAGAAGGATTGATAGCTATTTTATTCAAATTTCTCATGTACTTCAACATGTTTTGAGTTTTTTTATTTATTGGAGAAATGGTTCAAATATGTTCATGGATGGTAAAAATATCCATAAACTGATCAAGCATCATGGTGACAAATTGACATGTAATTCTAGTTGAGTTCTTGAACTAAATAAATTGAATTCAATGTAGATGTTGATTTGTAATTCTATTTGATCACTTACACTATATGCATTGGTTTCAGTGTAGATGGTGATTTCTAATTCTATTCGATTTGTTTCACTAGATGCATTGATTTTAGTGTAGATTGTGATTTTTAATCGTATTTAATTTCTTGCACTAGATGCATTGATTTCAGTGTAGATGGTTATTTTTTATCCTATTTGACTACTTGCTCTAGATGTATTGGTTGTAGTATAGATGTTTATTTCTAATCGTATTTTATTGCTTGCTTAGATGCATTGGTTTCAGGGTAGCTGCTAATTTATAGTCTTATTTGATTTCTTGCACTAGATGCATGGATTTTAATGTAGATGTTGATTTCTAACCTTATTTGATTTCTTGCATTAGATTCATTGATTTCAATATACATTTTTTCTAATATTATTTGGTTGTGTGCATTAGATGCATTGATTTTAGTGTAAATGGTGGTTTCTAATTTGATGTAACTCAATGTATGATGGTACATTAATTTAAAGTGATTGGATTAACAATGTGCATTGATTTCTTTGTAAGCACAAAAAAAATTACATACAATTTTCATTGATTTTTGTCTTATAGTAATTACACCTATTAATGTTGGAGAGAAAGAGAAATAAGGTATGATGTTTACTAGAATAGTTCAAGTTAAAGAATTGAATGGTTTAGAATCTCAACTATCCTTTTCATATAGATATGAAAATATGGAAAAACTAACAAATAATTTAAATATTCTATAAACTTCGCCACTCATTTAAAGATATCAAAATTACATTATTTCTTGAATGCTACAAAACAAACTATAGATGAAAAAAAAATCATCAAAATATTTTGAAGTAAATAAATTATTTCAAACATTATAAATGAAACAAATGATTTCAAGAGTAATTTTGATGCAATAAATTATTAAGACTTCTCTTCAAAATATATTTAATAATACTTCAAGGGACACTACTAAGAATTATTAACTATCAAAAGTTGTGATACCTAAAATGAAATGAAAAATATGTGCAGTATCAATCCTATAGCAAACTATCGACAAGATTGTCTCACTTCTTCATCACCAACTAATTACTAATAGACAATTACATACACATATAGAAATATAACGCAACAACTGTAACATTCACAAACATTACCATCCAAATCCAAACACACAAACAGAGAAACCACTCAAAGTATCCAAGTGTAGACATACAAACCATTCAAGGCAAACAACAAAAACAAAATTAAAGAAGAGAATGGTATAATGACGTCAAACAAGGAAAACAAAATCTAAGTTTCAAAGTACGAAGTTTATCTCAAACATATAGAAAAGAATTATAATCTAAAAATGTGTCATTCTCACCCTCAACTAGAACCAGCATAGATCGATATAACTCCAGATCTATCATGCACCGAGAGGGATCAAATCCCTCGAGTTGAAAACTTTTCCTCAAATGATATTCTCCAAAAAGAAGGTTTGCACCTTCAGGAATTTGATGCCTCTCGATGCATGATAGATTTGAAGTTGGATGGATCTAGGCAGGTTTTATTAAAATATTATAACTTTTTTACAAGGCATCAATTTTCTTTCATTTACGTACAGATTATAAATGCTAATGGAGGACAAGAAGTGAAACAGTATTTAATGTGGTCTTCATTGATGAGTGTTTGAATATTTCTTTTCCATTTTACCTGCTTTGCTAGGGATAGGTGATAGGATTGATATTTAGGATGGAAATCTTAGGAATGATATCAAGAGAATGATGGAAGAGTTGTCGTGGGGAAAGGTTCTTAATATGGATAAAAGAACTGCTACAAGTATCTAATATATGTAAGATATGTGGGGAAAGTTTGATAATAACATTGTCTATTATGAAACCAACTCACAAAAAGATAGAAAAGATATATCCATGACTTATAAATCAGCCTCTTCGAGGGGGAAACCTCCTTTACATTACAAAAATGAACAACTTTTGGACGATACAAATGAAAATACCTCCTTTCTATCTATAGGAGTCAAAGGGGTCATAATATAGTTAGAGTCGACTTAACAGTAATAATGGAAGGGAGAAACAATAACAATAGTGGGCTTCTATGTGGCACAATAATAACAATATGGGGACTACATGTGCACAACAATATAAAAAGTGGGTTGCACTAATAACAATAATGGGTTACACTGGTAGTATAGGGACCTAACATGACCCTCTCCTTCAAAAAGTGTTGTCTTAAATGCTTGAGAAGTTCTAAATGATTCTATATAAAATTCTTGTCCTCCCATGTGGAATATTCAATTGGTAAGTTCTTCTACTTGATGAGATAATCTGCAATTGATCAATTTCGTAGCTGTTGGGTTCTTGTTTCCAATATGATTTTTTCTTTCCTTTTGAAGTTCTGACAATGTTGTTTGAACTAGGAGCTTGTCACTTATAACCTTCTTTAAGCATGAAACATGGAAAACAAGTGGCACCCGGTAAGATGCAGGAAGCTCTAAATTGTATGCCATAGTACCAATATTTTGTAGCACCTTATAAGGACCATAGTACTTTGGTGATAATTTATTATCCCTCTTAGATTTCTCGAGCAACATTTGCTTGTATGGTTGTATTCTTAAAAATACCAAATCACCTACATTAAAACTTATTTCACTGCGATCTTGATATGCTTGTTGTTTCATTCGATTCTGCACCAAAGTGGGGCTATCCTTTAAAAGTTGGAGAACTTGTTGTTGATGCTCGATGTGATCTTTCACCACTTGAACCTTTTTCTTCTCGATATGTCCTTATATCTATAGAGTTTGAGGAGTGGTAATTATTGCCAATGCATTACAATATATGGCCAAATTCATTTCTTGATGCTCAATTTGATCCTTCACTTCTTGAACCTCTTTCTTCTTCATATGTCCTTCTATCTTGAGAGTTTGAGGAGTGGTAATTCTTGCGAATGCTTTACAAGATATGGTTAGATTCATTTCATTTTTCTTTACAGTTGGTTCCTGGTGTATATCCTCTTCTTCTGACATTTCTTGATCCTTTTCTTACTCCTCTTTACAATCTATGTAAAATAATTTCTTCTCATCACACTTATGACCTTTAGTGTATTTTCTATCACAACTGTAACAAAGCCCTTTTTCTCTTTTTTCTTCAAATTGTTGTGTTGCAAACCTTGTACGTTGTGCAAGGCTAGGAGAAAAAACACTTCCATATTTATAGTTGTGAGTGGTAGGATTTCTTGTTTCCATAATTCTTCTTTCATTTTTTCTTGCGAACCTGAATGCCTTCTCTAATAAATCAGGTTCCCAAAGATGAACCTCATGTTGAATGTTATCCTTTAAACTCCATATGAAGACATCAGTCCTTTTCTTCTCTAGAATATCATTTACCCTTATATTCAATTTTTGGAAGTCCTCAATCATCTCTACCGTTGAACCATTTTGTTTGAGATTTATCAATTGGCTATAGAAGGTGTTGCTCTTTCTATCCTCATAATGTGCTATCATTTTCTCCCTAAAAATTAATCAGGTGACAAGTGGTTTACAAGGACAAAGCCCTCTATACCATACAATTTGTTTTGGTTCTAAATATAAAGATTCAATATGTACCTTTTGTGACAGTTCTACATCATGTAGATGAAAATATTGCTCCATATGTAGGATCCAATTTACCAGATCCTTGCCATCAAACTTCCTCATATCATTTTGTCTTGATTTTAGGAGATCGATCTTCAGTCTATTGTATCTTTGAAATTTCAGATCTCCAAGGTCTAAAATTCAGACTTGCAGTATCACTCTGTGTCCTATTTCCAATGCCACCAGTCTAATCTAAATTGGATTCTCCAAGAAAGAGTTATGTCTAATCTCCCAAGATGACCTAATTATATACTTTTTTAGTCGAGCGACCTTATTTGAAGTGTCGCATGTGACTGTTTTGACCTTAGGACTTCAAACTCATACACGGAAGACTACACACCATCTTATTTCTATAGCTCCTTACGAAATTTCAAGTTGATGCTTAGAAAGGAACTTATGAAACTTTTCCCCAGGTCACTTGTTTGAGATATAATTTGGGATCCTTTAAAAACCCTAACTTCCTTGGCTCATATCTCCGAAATGGTAGCTAAAAAAGCTATGAAATTTAGACATAAGGTTTCGAGAGATTTAGGCTGAAATGGGTTATTTTTTTAGCTTTTGAAATGTCAGAGAAAAACATTATAGCGAAAATTCCATGATGGCATGTTTAGAGCAGTAAAACCCTAGAATCCAAGCCTCTCATACCAAATTTTATGAAACCAGCTCATAAGAAGATAGAAAATATAGATCAACGGCTTAGAAATTAGCCTCTTTGAGGGGGAAAACTACTTTACATTACACAAATGAACAATTCTTGGGTGATACAAATGGCAAGACTTCCTTTCTATATATAAGAGTCTAAGGGGTCATAATATAATTAGAGTCAACATAACAATAATAATGTTAGGGTACAATAATAACAATAGTGGGATTCTACGGGGCACAGTAATAACAATATGGGGACTATATGTGAACAACAATATAATAAGGGGGTTTTAACTAATAACAATAAGGGGTTCCACTAGTAGTATAGGGACCTAACATAGTCTTCGAAATATTGAATCCTAAATAATGTAAGACATTAGTTGAGGGATGTTTGTAAACAATACTTTTATTATTTAATATATGGGTTATGTCAATGGGTTGAGGTGTGGTAGAGAAGAAATGGAATTTCTGACCTTCCAACACTAAAGTACAATGATTATGCCTCCCATCATGAATTAAATGATTAAGTAATATAATAGGTGTGTTGTGATTTAAGATTGAGCATTCTAAAGGAACCACATTGTAATCCATAGTGTTAGTGTATGGGTTAATGGTAAAGGTGATATAGTGTTCCATGTTGATGAATATATGATCCAAGCAATGTGGCAGGTACAATGGTGATGTGTAATGGGCACTAGAGTTCAAAGTAAGACTTGGGTTGTGATTTGTTTCCACACTATTTATCAATACTAAGTTGGGAAATGTTTTATTTGATTTAGCATTTTTGTTGAAAGAGTAATTATTTTATTGTTGATGTAGAGGTAGCCACTAAAGCTAGATTAATGATAAGGGTGGAAGGATAATCATGATCAAATAGATCATATTTAGTGGGGGGGGCTCTTCAATGGGTGTCATAATTAATTTCAAAAACTCTAACCATGTTTTAACGAAAAAGAATCCACCATTTCATTTCTACAAGTGTCGTGCAATTCATATAATTTGGCATGAGATGGATAAGAGGGGTATTTGATGGAAACTCTATTTTCCAAAGGTAGGGAATGTGAAATGACTCATAGTGTACTATTCTTAGTCAAGATAAATTTATCCAATAGAGAATGTAGTGAACCAAAATTAAATTGAATAATAGGTTTTTCTTTACGGTTAGAAATGTGGAACTATATTCAAAACATGGAAACTAGTTTAATAAACTACTATCTTGTATGCTTGAAAAACTACCTCACCAATGTGAAAGGAAGTACTATGAATAACCTACTAAGTATAAATGACAATGGAATGTTGTAGTGAGGGCATGCCAAGGTCTTGCAATATTCTAACTCAATTCAACCCACCAAATCAAGGGTTTTAGAGAAGTGGTGTGCACACTATAATTGATGTATATACTAATGCTATTAATATAACATATAACTAACTAGGTGTTGAATAGCATATGTTAGATTATTGGCATTAATAAGGGTTGTGCGAATCTGATCTAAGAATCTAGTTTTGATCCATAGTTTTAGTGAATTTAGGGCATGATATGAGCATCTCATTGGAGCCATGGCTGAGATTGTGCTTTATTGATCAACTCAAAATTTTCTTTCTCTTGACATTCTTAAGCTTCACACTTATATTATTAGATCCCATCCTCACATTCTTAGGATTCCTATATGAGGTGCATGTATTCCACAAATTGTTGTTGTTGCCTTTTATGTTGAAGAATGCATTGTTGGATCATAATAACAAAGGAAAAACTAAAAATGGTGCAAAACGAGTACATGAAAGGATTTAGGAGGAGGTTAGGTTATGTTATATGTAATTTATACCTACGAATAAGTACATCTTCCCTAAGTGGGTAGTTACACTTAGAACACCTGAAGTAAAGACGCTTATCCTTTTCCTACAATAAACAAATAAGATAAAGGAACCTACTTGTGATCCTTCACTTCCTTTGATCTCCTTTGCATGTATCCCATCGCTCCCATGAAATTGAATTCGCTCAATTGGTTCCTGCCAACATAAATAGAAGATGAAGACAATCAAAACATATGATCTATATATCCTAAACAATTGGAATCGAAAAAATTGGAACATTCATTCATCATAGACATAGACAATAGAATGGGGAAAGGAAAAAACAACTTTATTAATTGATAGAAGGACAAGTTACACACAATATGGTTCAATCCTGTGTCACTCATCCAACTTAGTCCAAACCCTCATCACACCAATAGCAAATTTATCTAGCACCATAACGTTACTTGGAAATGATTTCAAGTATCAAAACAACAACATTTCTATATAATATCCAAGTTCTGACCCCTTGATCAGTGTCATGAGTGGTCAGTTTATAGGGAAATGCAATTGGTTTTGTCATAAATTGGGTATTAACTGGTTTTCCATAATTGGATAGTTAGTTTCCATAGAGAAATGGATGAGAGGATAGAGGCTTGAATGACCCATAACCTATCCAAAATCGAGCTCATAGGATATATAAGAGTTGGGTATCCTTCTAGAATGCTCTAAAATCAAGGAATATTCCAAGAATCCTATGTCATTTTCACTCATCATGAGCCAGCACAGGCTTAAGTGGTCCTAAGTGCTCTACAACGTAGGTCTGCATGGGCCTACCTGTTATGAAGAGTAATTTCCCCTAAGCAAGGCTGCATTTGTGTCCCAACGAGGCATTTTAGCAGGGTTTCCAACTAGGAAACTTTTATGGATGAAAGCACTCAATGAAGTGGCATGTTGATGCCAGCCTAAGCCAAAAATACCCACATTATGCAAATAAAATTGCATGTTTCTGGTTCCAAACCTTACCCACCTTATCAATGGTGAAAACCTTCTTAAACTATGTTTTAAGGCTTCTTAATCAAATCTCATGCGTGAACATTTATTTGACTGTTCAATAGTCTAACCCTCATATAACCTTTGAGTGAAACTCTACTCAACCTTCAAAAATTTTTGGTTAACTCAACTAAACTTTTTAATTCATTTTATTTATATTATAACCTCATATAATAGAAATATACCATAAACCAACTTAACCTTACATTTCCACTTTTCCATGACATTGACACATTTTCCAAGGCTCACCTTTATCAATTCAATCTTCCACCTTCGATTTCACTCCCTTAGATCAATGGTCGTTGCATCGTATCTCATTCACCCTCCAGAACTAAGATAAAATTCACTTCAGTCCATAAAATTCTCAGATCTGCTCAGGCAGTTAACCAGCATGCACTTCTCTGCGCAATCACCATCTCATCATGAACCAAAGAACAGTCCTAATCGCCAGAATTCAATTTAATCCCATTGAATAAACCTTCACCGTGTTCTATTTTTCCACAAAAATTATTGTGTTAACTCTCCATCGTTGATTTTACCTTTCAATCCAATGGTTGTTGGTTCACCTGATCCACAAACCTAATTAGTGATCCTCCACCGTTGATCAAAGCACATTTGATCCAATGGTGAACAACGATATCTGACGGACCACTTGCATGAGGATTACCTGCCTAATAAAGTGGTTTTCTCTCTCCAATTGAGTGCTATGTGTTGGTTGATTAATGGAATCACTTAGAATTCCAAAAGATTGCTTAGCACTTTTTCTTCACCCAATAAATAACTTCTCTTATTAAACCAGTTTTCTTCTTTGACTAACACACAAGCTTATCGACACACGATGACTGTAGATCTTTGCCCATTAGACGACTGTGACGTCTGCTCTGTATTTCTCTTCCATCATTAAAACCTGTTGATCTCAGATTGAATGGATGGTCTTGATCACCTACGAATTTCAACTAATTAATATATGATTCATAAACCTCATCGGTTCCATTTTCTGGAAACCACTTACGATTTTGATGTCGTGTGAAAACCATTGCCTCCTAAGGAAACCACTCTTCTATTCCATTAGCACTTGGGATTAATCTCCGCAGTTCATTTCTCAGTCATTATCTGTTTTGCGACTGAATCTTGGTTTCCCATTACCTTCAACCTCATTCATTGATCTCATAGATCCAATGACTCCTATGCATCGTCACTTCACTTCTTCGACCTTCCCTCTAGCTCATTTTTAGGCAATTCCTAAGTGTTTATGTGGTTTCGAGTTTACTTCAGGGTTTCGGGTCTTTAGTTGTTTTGAAATACAACTCCCTCTTGGAATTAACTCTATGTACTCTTAATCACTGTCATCCCTGAACTTCACTTGGATCCTTTGATCAAATTCATCTATCAAAACCTGGTCCTACATAGTTCCCTTCTTCTCTATGTTCTGCTCGAACCTCACCTGCATACATATACTATGCATAATTACACTAACTACATAAAATTCATAATTCATACACATCATACAATTCAAAACTTGATTTCTCTGAGTTGACAAATAAATATTTACATAGTTTCGCCTCTCAGGCCTGATTTCCAATATCAGTGGCCTTTGTTTCACAATCTACCTGCAGGGTCACAGTCAACCTCTTCACACTCTAACTCCCTAACTCCCTAACTCTTTTTATTCCTTTCAGGCTTACATTTATACAAAAGGCTCTGTGATTCTGGTTAAGATGCTTAATAATTTCAACTAAAACCTAAGAATCCTCTCAATCCTATAAATCATGAAGTAATTCCTAATTCAAGATCTACAATTAATTTCCAAAGCGATCAATCCCTATTAACTCTTAGCTATCATGATTCTCTCATGTTCCTCTTCACTCCAGAACATTTACAATATGGGTCACAATACTTAATTAATTCCTATTTTCATTCAAATCACTCAAAAGCCTAAATAATTAAATTAATTTGACACTTACAATAATATTTATGAGCCTAATGCTCCTAAAGTACAATAATATTTATGAGCTGAATGCTCCTGCGTCACATGTTTAGGGCATGTAGGAACTAAATTAGGGTTTGATAGACCCTGCTTACACTGATTTGATCATCGAGAGTGATGTGCCCAAATAGACCTATAACAGCTGCCCCCTAAAGTATGAAGTAAAAAATGGTAATGTTGAGTGATAGGCTTTATGATGTGATGAGAAGGATCTGAATTAGATGGTGACTTGGACAATTACAATACATGATATCATGATATCTTTGAATTTTTCATGAATTGTTGCGAGAAGGCATACCCATGTTCAACATAAAAACTTTTCATTATATGTACATAAATTAGATAGTCATCTACAGATATAGATCCATAATTATCTGTCTAAAGCCATCGTACAGATGATTTAGTACTCTCCTGAAATCGTAGCCTGGATGGATGAAACTAGCTATGGTGTCTTCTATCTCATCCAACCATTTGGTCAAGTACAACTCTAAGCATGTGAAAAAGTGATCTCAAGTCAAACATGGGAAGACACTGTGTGATTACCAGCCAATGATGTATGCTATTAATAGACGCGTGTGAAATCACCAATAATGTTAATGATTCTCAAGGTACTACAATACAATCTGGATGGTGTGAATAGATGTTTTAATGTTGAACACCATACAAGGTGTTTTGGTCGAAGGGTTTTGATGTCAACCTCTCGCCAAAAGCAAGAAAATTTCCATTGATGTATGCAAGGCTCAAGGTAATGGGAGGGTGTTTCTAGGTCAACTTCCTAGATAAGGTTCTGATGTCGAGAAGAAGTGACTAGTCGCTGGAGGGCCTTTATGTATCCCCCATCAATGACAAGAAATGAGTGTAACGATTTTGAAGACAAAATGTGACTAATGACACAATGTTCAAGAAAGGGGGTCATGAAAATGAAGGTTTCTAAGTATTTCCAAGGATGAATTTTACTAAGTGACTTCTATTGAATATGTTGGTGACACTGAATGAATTGGCAGCATTGACCCAAAACCAAAGTGATGGAAGGTGTGATAGACCATAGGTATGATAACCATCAAGCAAATAACACAACCCAAATAGTCACATAGATGAATTCAAAGTGTCATGTTCAGGAGTGACTTGCTACCATAAAACGATTTAGCCTTTTCCCATTTTCCCAAATCATTGCTAACTAGTACCTCTTTATTTTTTTGAGCAAGCTTGAGGAGGATAACATATGCCTGAGGTATAATTCCACCCATTGGGTGAATCCATCGTTATGTGACTTTTTTAACGAGTCTAACAAAGCTGAAACTTGGTCTTTTTTCATGATGGACATGTTTGTCGGTATTTGACGCTTTAACAAGTTTAATGGCAACGAGAACTCGATCCCTTTCATATTTAGAGAATTTGAAAAGGGACAAAAATAAAACTCCACAAATTCTTTGTCATAAATTTGTCTCTCAAGTCTGAAAAAGTGTAAAATAATACAATGGAGAACCTATTGACCATTTTTTATCAACGTATTCTTTTTTCGTAAGTAATCTATCTCAGTTTGGAAAAGGGTTAAACTTATACTGAGTAGATGTCATCTCCAATCCATTTACAAGATGAAAAGTAAAAGCGCCCGACAATATTTTCATATATTGAGAGTCTAGAAAGAGCTTAAAGAGGAATTCACTTAGAGGAGCTAGTGGTGTTTAGGATAGCAACTTGTTCCTGTGATGTTGGAGCTTCTCAAAAAATGTAATGGTCAATAGGTTGGCTAATAAGAGCACTCATTGTAATTGTTCCTCAAAAGGATAAAACAACCAAGTGAAAGTGTATGATCAACAAAGCAGATAGTGAAGATGGAAGGAGAAAACCCAAGGCTCATCTGATGGAAGGGGTTGATAGAATGGAAATCACGAGGGTTAAAATGGAGATGGGTTCATTTTTACACAAGCTTGAACCATGAAAAAACTATTCTTGGATTCTAGGTGCATGCCCCCAGCATGATGACTCGATTCTGGGCGCATCCCCCCCAAGCTTCATTACATTAAGCTAAGTAGACTACTTGTGGCTATCAGGTGGATGGAATGAAGGTTCATTTACGAGATCAAGTGAAAGACTTGACTATGATTTTACGAGATCTAATCTAAGACTCAAATTGGAACTTTGCTCCAGGGGACCTTGTTTCATTTTTTAATGAGCTTGACACAAGCCAAGGAACTCTGCTCAGATTCCTTGATTCATTTTTTAATGAACTAGAGAGAAGACAAGGAACTATTCTCTAGGACCTGTTTTATTTTTTAATTAGGTTGACATAGTAAAAGAACTATTCTCATATTCCTTGTTTCATTTTTTAATGAGGTTCACACAAGACCACGAACTATCCTCATATTCCTTGATCACGACCCACAAGAGTTCATGACTTCCAAAAGGTTCTCTAAGCTAAGGAAGCCAAGAGGTTCTCTAAATAGAAGAGGAAAACAATCAAGGCATATGATCTATTTATCGTACACAAATGGAATAGACAACATTTGAACATTCATTCATCATAGATATAGACAAAACTATGGGAAAAGGAAAAAACAAATTTATTGATTGATAGAAGGAGAAGTTACACCCAATGTGGTTTGATCTTGTGTCACTCATCCAGCTAATCCAAACCCTCCTCACACTAATAGCACATCAATTTAGTGTCATAACATTACTTGAAAATGATTTCAAGTCTCAAACCCACAATATTTCTCAATAATATCCAAGTTCCAACCCCTTGGTCACTGTGATGAATGGTCAATTTATAGGGAAACACAAGCAGTTTTGTCATAAATTGTGTATTGAATGGTTTTCCATAATTGGATAGTTAGTTTCCATGGAGAAAGGGATGAGAGGATAGAGGGTTGAATGATCTATAGCCTATGCAAAATCGAGCTCATAAGATGAGATAAGAGTTGGGCATCCTTCTAGAATGCTCTAAAATCAAGGAATATTCCAAGAATCCTATGCCAATTTTGCTCATACTCGCCCAGCGCAAGCTTAAGTCGGCCTAAATGCTCTCCAACGCAGGTCTGCATGGGCCTACCTACTATGCAGAGCAGTTTCCCGTGACCAAGGTTGCGTTGGTGTCCCAAGGAGGCATTTCAGCAGGGTTTCAAACTAGGAAACTTTTATGGATGAAAGCATTCATTGAGGTGGCATGTCTAGGGAATGTAGCAAATAAATTAGGGTCTCATAGACTTTGTTTACACTAATTTGGTTGTCAAGAGTGATGTGCCCAAATAGACCTGTAGCAGGTTATTTTACAAAGATTTCTCTAGGAGGAAATGAGGGGCCCTTATGCTATAAAGTGGAGAGCACGAAATAATGGAGGGTTATAAAAGCTTACAAAAACCATAAGAAAAGTAAGCCTAGCTCAATAAATTAATACCACTCATGCCAAACAAGCGAGCACAATAAGTTCCAAATTAGTTAATGAATTAAAATCTTAAATTGGACAAATGCTTGGAAATTTCTTAACCATACATTAAAACCATAAACTTGCTACTTTTCATTATACCATACTTATGAAGCTATAATCATTGTATCTATTACTCTTCTTTAAATTGTTGAATTATAACATCTACAATTAAGTGTTAGGCACAAAATTTGTGTTCTCAAAGCTATATTATGTTATCTCACGTGGTTGGGAGGATTTAATAATAACCTCCCCACCCGGGTTCCAATCGCAGTTGCGACATGATAAGTTGCAGTTAGATGGTGCAACCATATGTAAACATGATGTAATTGATAAGATTTATATGAACCACCCTTCTTCTAGGGGCACCCCTTTTAAAACTTTAATGCTTTAAAGTTGTATCAATTTAGTTATTTCTAGCAAATTGAAAATTTTTAAGATAGAAACCTCATTTATCAATCAAAATTTTACAATTCTTTTTAGCCTCTCAAATCTATAATTTTTTTTCAAAAATAATTTGAACTAATAATATATAAAATTTTATCCTTTTCAATTGATATATAGATTTTTTAGTTTATTTTTTCCATGTATATAAATTTGTTTTATGATTTTCTCTTTTAATAAATTTTAAATTGTGTTAATAATTTTCTTAAAACTATTTATAATAGCTTCTTTTATAAAAAAATTAATTAATCTATTTCCTTACTGAAATTCAATTGTGTGGTCGAAATTCCATTCTTTTATGAAAAAGAATGCTCCCTAGTAATTCTCCACGACCGCGACCATGATGAACGTGAATAATGAGAAGATATACATACAATTCCAACGCTCCGAAAATTTAGAAAATATAATCAACATTCATGCACCTCTTGAAAAGTCCTAATCCTAACACCAACCTACGATCAATGTGTTTGATTCATCCATTGATAATTTTGAACTCAACCATACAATTCTTGGTCTTACACTTCAAAGACTAAATCATCACCATTCAGTCATTCCTTCCCTGGAAACTTTTGCGAATCACGTCTTTGTAGATCGCAGTCCGAAAATATAGAAAAATATAATCAACATTCATGCACCTCTTGAAAAGTCCTAATCCTAACACCAACCTACGATCAATGTGTTTGATTCATCCATTGATAATTTTGAACTCAATCATAGAATTCTTGGCCTTACACTTCAAAGACTAAATCATCACCATTCAGTCATTCCTTCCTTCGAAACTTTTGCGAATCACGTCTTTGTAGATCGAAGTCGTGCTTGAAGAGGAAACCCTCCCTTTCGTATTCACCTTTTAAGTTGGAATCGAAATCTCTTTTATTGGACCCTGTGCCAAAATGTGGAGGTCGTGTTTGAAGAGAAAAACGACATTTTGCAATAATGTTAGGGATTGAAAGTGACATTTGACTTTATTTTGCTCCTTGCCAAAATGGAGTAAATGGAGTAGGCACGTGGGAGGCTAAAATTAACGATCAAGATTTAGCCTCTATGTGGCGTCCGCCGCCCCAAAATAATGACCCTAAATATTGGCCATGACAAAGTCTCAGGCCCACCCATTTTGTTGTAGTCGTTGGACTTTATTCAAGGTCACTGAAATAATTCAAGGCTGGCGCCGGCGTTCGTTTATACCTCAACAGGGTCTTCGTAAAGATTAACTATCCGGTCCCCTCGGATTCTGCAACTGCCAATCCGACCAAACATAAAAGTCTTAATACTCACGATTTCCTTGGCGGTTTTTTGTCATGATTTGTAAGTTGAGTGTACAATTCAAAGCAGGGTTTTGGGTTTGTGTTAAGGCAGTCAATACGCATACTCTTCAGGAAAGATGTTCACTCCTTATAAGTACTCCACTTCCTTTATATATTTCGCCGTCCAAGTCTTCTAGCTCTCTCAGTTCTCGCTTTCTCTCTGAATTTGCTCTTCTCCTGCAAATCCATCAGATATCATATTGTTCATTTGCTAACATTGCAATTCGCTCTTTCACTGTAATATCGCTTGTTGCAATGGCGCTCTTGATTATGATCTCGTTCCTCATCATTGCAGGCCATAGCAACGCCAGGTTGCTCATGAAGAAGAACCAGTTGATCGCTCCCGACACCCTTTCGGCCTTCCACCCGAATCCCAATGCCCTTTTCGACGATGACTCTAGGGTGCACACTGCCGAAGGTCATATGGAGAAGACTACGGTGGAGCACGTTCAGGAGATAATTAGCAGCTCATCGGCAAACAGTGCCACCAACGAGGAGGCGTTATCGTTCGGGCTGACCCCGACTATCAGAAATAAGTACCAGGGAGAATCGTCTGCATCGAACAAAGCCATGGTTGGAAATTTGATTGTGACGGAACAGCAGCTCTCAACATCCAGTAGTAGCCCTGGTACCGATCACATGCATAATTCTCTGACCAGAAACGTCGACAAAACCCGTCACAGCAGTGGAGATGAAGACGTCCAGACGAAAAAGAGCAATAAGCGCAAACTGGGTTCCACTTCTACTCCAAGCCCGGGAAATGGCCATTGACCTCCATTGACGATTCCGAAAGTAACAAAGAATATTAGGAAATGGCTTAGAGTAAATTTACGATCCATGAATTATTTATTCGTGTATAATGTATTGATTCAGGACAAAGCCCAATCCCACTTGTACAACAATATTACATGAAACGAACATTCGGCCTTGGGGCCTTCAATCCACGTTGGGGATTATTATGGAGTCGCATGCTTGGTTGATGTATTGAGTTTAATTAGAATTATAACCTTTCAAATCTTCATTTTCTTGGAGTATGCCGATCTTTTTCACTTGTTTTTTAATGGGCTTTTCTTGTCTTATGGGCTTTTCTGGTTACACTAATCTTGTGATTATTTTGGGTCTGATACCAATTTATTTTTTGGAAAGGAAGTTAAGAAAAATACAAAAATTAACACATAAATTATAAGAAGTTTTGCTTTTTCTCTATTGGTCACACAAACTTAATTGTACAATGAATTTGGTCAAAGGTATTGAAACTTTTTTTAACTGACCAAAAATAACTTGACATGAAACCACACAATAAATTGTATTTTTACTAAACTATAACTTAACTTAAACTCACTCATCTTACATAACTTAACATGACTTTTTTTAACTGACCTAAAATAACTTGACATGAAACAACACAATAAATTGTATTTTTACTAAACTATAACTTAACTTAAACTCACTCATCTTACATGACTTAACTGATTTTCCTAAAAACTGCTAAAATAACTTACATACTACCCCACACACTAAATTCTTCTTTTCCCAAACTATAACCTACCTCAAATCCACTACCTTCACTGTATTAACGGACTCTCCTTAATTTAACCAACTCTAACCTACCAGAGTAATTACAATTTCTAACCATTACAATACCGTTCTTACGGAACATGGTCATTCTTTTACTGAGACGTTCAAATTCTTCTTAGTAACTCGCAATTTAGAAACAATATTTTGATTTCAGGATGGGTTCCATGTAAATATAATGATGTTACATGTAAACTCTGAAAATATTGTCGGCCAAAGAAAGCCTTTTATCATTTAAAAAAGAAAATATGTATATTTCATCAATATCGTATATTCGCATATGTTTTAGGTTATGATTTTTTCCGAGAAGAGACACGCATTAAACGGATATTTATCCGGTTTTCATTAGTTTGAGATTTTGTACATATATATGCACTCCAAAGTCTCACAAAAGTGGTGGCTGAATCTGGTAGGAGAGAAATTATGCTGTTTGATGAGCCAGAACAGGCCGGTATAACATAAAATTGGAAAGGATGAAGGCGACTCGAAGCCTTTGTATATATTTTAACAATAATATAATATTATGTGACATAATTAACCGTACTTATCAATCGAAATTTGTATAGTTTATTAATAATGTAATTTAATTACTATAATATTTAAATAATTAAAACATCATCGTATAATGATTACTGTTAATACTATTTAAATTTTAACATAATGAATAATACATTAACTTCAAAGCTTGAGCACGGCAAAGGGTGCATATCTTTTAATGCGTGGACTCGCTACTTGAACGGATAAGTGAAAATCAATTTATTATTGCTTCTAGTAAGATTTATCAGTAGAAATAGCAATGAAATTAATTGAAGATTTATGTAGCATGCTTTGCTTTTCTCACTATTAATAGACATGATTTTTTAAAAATAGTTTTTAGAAGACATTATTTTTCTGAAATATTTGTGTATAATAACTTTAGAGATATCTAAAACTAATAGTTTATAGAAATATCTATATTTAATATTTTTTTTTTTAATTTTCACTCAGAAATTAATTACGCAACTAATTTGGTAAATTATACATTAACACTCTTTATTAATCTCAATTGTTACACAATGCTTACATGTTGCCTATAAAATTCAAAATAAATTTTAAGTAATCGATTGCTGAATATACATGCTAGTTTTTCAAATAATTGAAGAGATATTTCACCATTATTGAGAAAGATGTAATTGAAACTTGATTGTTAATGTACTTTCTTTTCCTATAAAACACATGGTTCTTTGATAATGCAATTACAACGTTGTTGTAAAAAAAATAAGTTGGCTTCTCCATATGGGCAAGATCTTTCAAAAGTCTTCCAAGCCATAATGCATACCATTATGTTGTAGTAGCTACTACAAATTCTACTTTTGGGGGAAATAATAAGGCATTGGGTTGTTTTTTAGAAACCCATGAGACCAAATTTATGCCCAAAAGAAATATATATCCTCTGTGCATTTCCTACCATCAATATTTCTAAATAAAACAAATTATTTATAATTATTAATTATTTAAACAATTTAAATAACTCTTCCTAGTGAAATATAGCCATTTAGTTTTAGTAATTTATAAATAAATAAATAAGTAAATAATCAAATTAATTTCCTTCCCTACTCAAATATAGCCATTTTCCTATACCCTTTAGGTTTACCTTTCTTCCTTTTTAGCACCTTCTTAAATCTGTCTCTTCATCTTGTCATGAAGATGAACCACACTCCCTGGTTCAAAACATGTTGACCAAATAATTTCAATGTGATTTTTTCCGAAAATCTCCATAAATTAAGAAGTAATTATTTGTGTATCATGTAAATTTGTTTTCTTCAAAACTTGTATGCCTAAACCTATAATTAATCGTACTTGCAATATACTTGAAAAAATTACTAAGTTTCTAAAGAGACTCGTTAGGAGACTATATAAATCTTGAAAATAGGTAACCACATACATCACATCAGGTGTAGTTGTAATAAGGTACATGAGGCTCTCTGTAAGTCTTTAATATAATCATGTATCCACTATGTATCCATCATCCTGCTTTCTCAATTTTGTTCCAATAGTAATAATAAGTGATTATGCTAGTTTGGATTTGTCCATCATGAACCTCCTTATGTTATATATAGCATACTTATGCTCACATTAAAATCCCTTCAGCAAATTGCTTGACTTTAATTCCTCAAAAGTAATTTGTTAGATCAAAGTCTTCCATCCCAAATTATCTTTTCATGGTAGCTTCAAATAAATTTAACATCAAATTTCTTGTATATCTCATGTCATCAACATAATTGTAAATAGGAAAAACTCTAGGAGCCAAATTTCTCAAATAAGTTATTTCTTGGACATTTAAAAATATTCACCATTTTGGTTAAAAATTCTCTCATTCTTTACATATATATGATTCAATGGATGATATAAGCCAAAAAGTTACCAATTTCAATAGTAAATTAAATGTTTTTATTGAATATTCACTTACACTCTATATATGTATCAATTTTCTAACTACAATAGAGATCTACAATACTATTGATGGACACCTAATACCGTAACGATTGGTGTTGAATGCGAAGAGTCACTAGAGTCCAAGAGACCAATTAGTATATGAAGACTAAGTACCACAGAAATATATTATAAATGTTTATCTCTGTTAATAGAAATGAAATTCACCTTTATCTTAATCTACTGGCCATTATTTTTGTTTATGTTTAACATTGTATCAGGGCAGGCATACTGCTTCCTTGCCCAAATACAAGCCACTGGTTTTTGTGGCGTCTATGTGCATGTTAGTTAAGCCATTCCTGTTCAATTCCCATAACGCTCCATTAATTTGTTGTCTGTTGGTTATACCATTCATATTTGCAGTCAGAACCTAATTCTTTTGTGTTGAACTGATAGCATTTTCTTTACTGTCGGCGCGCTTGCCTGTGCAACAATTATCGCCTGTCACAAAAAACGCCCCTCGCAGAACATTCATAATGAGTTGCTCGTCCCTAACGTTCCTATCTCGAAATGTAGGGGCCATTCCAATAGTTATCCATGGGGGCGTGCTCAGAAAACCCTAAATGTAGTTTAATTGGATTATGAGGCGCAAGCATTTTTTTGTGCTTGATAGAAGATTTGATAGAAACCTGCACTTCTCAATACGTTGCATCCACCATTCGATCCATCGACATGTTCAATTCTTGGTGAATCCGATGTGAAAAGTCATATTCAGTAAATGTTATGGTGAATTTCAATGGTGTTTAAGAGAGTTGTGTTGGATTTTGGAAATCATTTCAGGAGCGGAAGACTAAGAGTTTTACAGTGATTTGGAACGTTGAGCCTATCTAATTTGTCTAGTAGTGTTGATTGAATGGAGCAGCGTCATAACTCCTGCTCTGCGTTGGTGATGATTTGATTACATATATTTCTAGTGTTGATACATTTAATACATTATATATGTGTTGGTGAATGCGCATCCAGTGTGGAAGTGTTTTTTAATAGAGCATCCTCTATGGAAATGTTAATTGATGTTGAGTGCTGCAGGCGTTGAGAGACTAGAAAAACTCAACATCCACAAAAGCACCAACTCCACTTCCATCTCATTTGGAACACCACCTCTCTGAAGCTGAAAGTCGGTCCTCTTGAAAGATGAAGGTAATTAGACCATAGGGTTTGACCTTGGGACAGAGGTGTTGGGGAATTTTTCTATTAAAATCTCAAAAACACAACATAAACTGCAGCACAGAGATCATTTTGCCACAGGATCTTTAACACAGGGGAAACAAAAAAAAAATTGCAGCGGAGAGAGTTTTCACACACAAAGGATTTCTATTTTTTTAAAACCGCTGTTACAGATTACGATCTTCCTCTCTCACAGAGGGATTCACCAATAACATTTCACTGCTGTGTGAAAATTACACAGATTTTTCTCACGCTGTTGCGTGCTTCCTTTAGCATATTCAAAACTTTTTCATAAGCACTGCTGTGCCTTCCTTTTTCGATTACATGTTCAACCAAAAAAACGTTACACATATATATGAGAACCAAAAGAAAATTCCTTCACGTTTTTACTTGCCATGCTGCCATAAAATAAAAACAATAAAATTAAATGGTTTTACCAACTTTCACTTGTGCCCATACTCCCGCTCAAAGAAAATGATAAAATTGAAAGCTTCACCAAAACTTACCAACCCACAGTAAATTACATTTACTGTTTTACTAACAAAACTGGTGATAAATGAAACTTTTACTTCATGTCAAATTCATTTGTTGCAGGCTTGTACTTCAAATGTTGACTTCAATTGGATCGCATCGCAAAAACACGATCTGCTGGAGGAAAAATGGAATACAATTATATTGGTGGGATTTGCGATTTGCTATCGGATCGCATCACACCATCGCAATCGGAGAAATCAAGTGAATGGAACGGAGGATCCAAGCATGCATGCGATTTTTGATCTGCGATAAGATCGCATCGCAGAAAACAAAGAAAACACAATTAAGGCAAGGATAAAGAAATGCAATTTGCGATATGATCGCATCGCAAGAAAAAAACTGCATGTTTTTGCTGAAGTAAAGTAGCTGCCGCTTGTTCAATTTTTACTGCAGTTGAAATTACAATTTCAACACTCCCCTTTAATTTCAACTGTTGGGTTGTTAACCATACCTAGACGCTTCCTTAAAAACTCAAAACTTTTATGTTCCGAAGGCTTGGTCAGAATGTCCGCGACCTGTTCCTGAGTGCTGCAATGTTGTAAAATGATTTCTCCATTGTTCACCAATTCTCTAATGTAGTGGAACCTTGTATCAATGTGTTTCATTCATTTGTGAAACACTAAATTCTTGGACAGGTCAATAGCTGAGCTATTGTCACAAAAAATAATCATTGCATTTGCTTGCTCTTGGCATAGGCTCCTCAACATTCTTCTCATCCACACTGCTTAACATGCTGCTGCTGTAGCTGCCACGTATTTTGACTCTACTGTAGACAACGCCACGATAGGCTATTTCTTAGAAGCCCATGAAATGGCTCCTGAACCCATGTGAAAGAGAAAACCAGATGTGCTTTTTCGATCATCCACACTTCTAGCCCAATCGCTATCGGTGTAGCCAACTAAATCTGAACATTCTGAGACAGTATATAGGATGCCATATCTTTTAGTACCTTTGACATACCTCAGAATTCTTTTTGCTGTCTGCCAATGTGCTTCTTTTGGCCTCTCCATGAATCTGGAAATTAAACTAACAGCAAACATTATATCCGACCTAGTTGCAGTTAAATACATAAGGCTGCCAACTATGCTCTTGAACAAACTAGGATCAAAATCCTTACTGCTATCCTCTTTGCTGAGTTTTAATCCCATTACCATGGGAGTGATCACTACCTTGCACTCTTGCATATTAAATCTACCCAACACTTCATTTACATACTTTGGTTGAGAGATAAAAATTCCATTTTCATTTTGATCTACTTCTATTCCTAAGAAGTATCTCAGCAAACCCATGTCAATCATTTCAAATTCCTCTTTCATGACTGATTTGAAATTTTTAATGAGGTAGTCATCATTACCTATAAAAATCACATCATCAACATATAACACAACAATCAAAATTTTACCATCCTTTTCATTGATGTAGACGGTGGGTTCTCCCTCACATTTGTCAAATCCATTTTCCAGTAGATAGTAATCTATCCAACTGTACCATGCTCTTGGCGCTTGCTTCAGCCCATAAAGAGCTTTCTTCAATCTACATACTTTGTGTTCTTAGCATTTTTTCTCATAGCCTAGAGGTTGTTCAATATGGACCTCCTCCGTTAACACTCCATTTAGGAATGCTGACTTCATGTCCATTTGGTAAACTTTCCACTTGTTTTGTGCTGCTATGGACAACACTGCTCTCACGGTTTCCACTCTTGCAACCGGTGCGAAAGTTTCCTCATAATCTCTCCCATACTACTGCTTGTATCCCTTGACAACCAGCCTTGCCTTGTGCCTTTCAGGTTTGCCTTCAGCATTGCACTTGGTCTTATAGAGCCATTTAACTCCAATGACTTCTTTACCTTTTGGTAGCTCAACCAAATCCCATGTCTTGTTTCTTTCTATGGCATTCATTTCCTCATCCATAGCTTCTATCCATTTCTTATCTTTAATTGCTTCTTCGAAATGAATAGGATCATCAACATGACAATACAAGGCAAATAAGGAATTCATTCCTTCATCATAAATGTCACTCAAGTTTCTGGACTTCTTACCTCTTTCTTTCGGTGTGGAAGTGCTTGAAGATGCACTTGAACTTCCTCCTTGTGGTGTGCTTGGAGAAGCACTTTCATTTCTCCTCAAGGGTGTCACTTGCTGCCCTTGTGTTGGCACTGTTGTTTGGGGATGTGATTCGGCCATATCCTCGTCATCTTCATCATGAGACAAACAGTTTTTAACATTCACTGTTTTCTCTATGCTTCCATCCCAAGCTTCCTCCTCAATGAATTGAACATCTCTGCTCACAAAAAACTTCTTGGTAGATGGGATATACAACCTCTAAGCTTTGGATTCCTCACTATATCCGATAAAAATACATTTCTCCCCTTTGTTGTCCAACTTCCTCCTTAGCTGATCTGGTATGTGTGCATAGGCCACACATCCAAAAACTTACATGTGGGTGACTCCTTGCTTTCTCCCACTCAATGCTTCTTCCGACACTTTGTTTATCACAGCTTTTGTAGGACACCTGTTCAAAATATACGTTGCACAATTTACAGCTTCAGCCCAATAATCATTTGGCAAATGCTTTGCCTTCAACATGCTCCTTGCCATATGCATGATTGTCTTGTTCTTCTTTTCAGCAACTCCATTTTGTTGTGGGGTGTACCTTGCTATAAATTGCTTATGAATTCCATTTTCTCTACAAAACCGTAGGAATTCCTTGGAGATATACTCACCTCCTCTGTCAGTTCTCAAAACTTTGATATGCAGCCCGCTTTGATTTTCCACAAGTGCTTTGAAATTTCAGAATTTTTCAAACACTTCACTTTTGTTCTTCAGGAAATAAACCCAAGTTTTTCTAGTAAAATCATCAATAAATGCTAGAAAATATTGGCTGCCTGCTATTGATGGAGTTTGCATCAGTCCACATACATCTGAGTGAACAATCTCTAAGGGTGCTTTTGCCCTTATGCTTTTCCCTGATGGAAAACTTTCTTTGTGTTGTTTTCCCAAGATACAACCTTCACAAAGGCTGTCTGGTTTCTCTATAAATGGTAATCCTCTTACCATCCTTTTTCTGTTGAGCAAGTTAAGACCTCCAAAGTTGAGATGTCCAAATCTCAAATGCCACAACCAATTTCCATCCTTTGGCACACTTTGGAAAGCATCTTGGGTAACAGCTGCAATTACTTCTTTGTTTTTCAAATCTCCTCTTATTCTAAGAGGGAACATTATGTTCCTTGTGATCTTCATTCAACAATACATCGTTTGCTAGGTGCTCTATCGATGATGGTGCATACATCATTCTCAAAGAAAACATTGTACCCCTTATGGACAAGTTGTCCAATACTCAAGAGGTTACACCTCATTTTAGGGACATAGTAGACATCTGCTATGGTTTTCTTTTCAGCCTTCTTTGTAAATATTTTGACTTCTCCTTTTCCCATAACAGAGATTTTGCTATCAGTCCCAAGTGTGACTTGTGACTTCATACTTTGATCTAAAGCATAAAATAAAGCTATGTTTCCTGTCATATGGTTGCTACAACCGGAATCTAGAAAGCATATATCTTCACTGTTTGTTTCAGCCATGTTACAAGCTAATAAAACATTATCTTGGCTTGTATTTTCTCTAGTGATATTTGCACTAGATCTATTGTTCATATCATGATGTTTCTTCCTACATTCATTGGCATAGTGCCCATATTTTCTACAATAATAGCATTGGACATTGGATTTTTCATACCTTTGTCCTTGAGCATGATATTGTCCACTTTGTTGGCCACTGCCGTGGCCTTGGTTCTGATTTGGATTGTTGCCTCTTCCTTGAGCATTTGCTGGACTGTTCCTTCCACCTTTGTTCCAGCTTCTGCCTCTTCCTCTTTTGTTTCCTCTGCCTTGACCTCTTCCTCTTCCAAAGGACATCTGGGTCTTGAAGGCTTGCTCTAGAGATGAGTTTTCATTTCTACTCAACCTCTGCTCATGTGTTACCAGCGATGCATGAAGTTCATCAACTGAAAAGTTTGAGAGATCCTTTGTCTTTTCTATGGTGGCGACAACCACATCAAACTTTGAGGGTAGGATGCTCAAAAGTTTCTCCACAATCCTCCTTTCTTCAAGAACTTCTCCATGAGTCCTCATCTGTGTGACCAATCCAATCACATGTGTGAAGAATGAGTCAATATTGTCTGACTCTTTCTTGTTCAGATTCTCAAAATCCCTCCTCAGCAACTGGAGTTTTGCTGTCTTCACTTTCTCCATGCCTTGATAGGTTGTTTTGAGACTTTTCCATGCTTCTTTGGATGTCTTAGCTGCTGCTATCCTTGGAAACACACTCTGGTCCACTGCTTGATACAAAAATACAAGGGCTTTTGAATCCTTCTTCCTATTGCTCTTCAGCAGATCTTTCTCTACCTGAGTTAATCTGTTAAACTCATTTTCATATGTCGGTTCTTCAAACCCATCTTGAACTAATTCCCATAAATCTTGACAGGCAAACAGGGCTCTCATGGTTATAGTCCAATAGTCATAGTTTTTCCCATTGAAGTGTGGTAATTGAGGATTAAACATACCCATGTTGGTGCTGGTGCTGGCCATTCTAGCACTCTTTAAATACGCTTCTAAATGCTTGACTGTGTATTAAACTAACTGATTGTTTCTTCAGCAGCAACACAGAAAAATCTGAGAAATACCTGGATCTTTTCTTGACTGTGTCTTCACTTTGCTGGAGAAGTTGTTGCAGCCAGAAACTCCTTCCTTTAGCTTCTTTGACACCTTCAAAGAGCCTGGAGAAAGCTTCGATACCACTGTTGGGGAATTTTTCTGTTAAAATCCCAAAAACACAACATAAACTGCACCACAGAGACAATGCTCTGTTTTGCCACAGGATCTTTAACACAGCGGAAACAAAAAAAATTTGTGAGCAACTGACAGAGTTTTCACACACCAAGGATTTCTATTCATTAAAAAAAACTGTTGTTACAGATTATGATCTTCCTCTCTCACAGAGGGATTCACCAATAACATTTCACTATTGTAATTACACAGATTTTTCTCACGCTGCTGCGTGCTTCCTTTAGCATTTTCAGAACTTTTTCATACGCACTGTTGTGCCTCCCTTTTTTGATTACATGTTCACCCAAAAAAAACATTACATATATATATGACAACCAAAAGAAAATTCCTTCACGTTTTTACTTGCCATGCTGCCGTAAAATAAAAACAATAAAATTAAATTGTTTTACCAATTTTTACTTGTGCCCATACTCCCGCTGAAAGAAAATGAGAAAATTAAAAACTTCACCAAAACTTACCAACCCACAGTAAATTGCATTTACTATTTTACTGACAAAACTGGCGATAAATGAAACTTTTACTTAACGTCAAATTCATTTGTTGTAGGCCTATACTTCAACTGTTGACTTCAATTGGATTGCATCGCAGAAACACAATATGCTGGAGGAAAAATGGAACACAATTATATTGGTGCGATTTGCGATTTGTGATCGGATCGCATCACACCATCGCAATTGGAGAAATCAAGTGAACGGAACAGAGGATCCAAGCATGCATGCGATTTGCGATCTATGATAAGAACGCATCGCAGAAAACAAGGAAAACACAATTAAGGCAAGGATAAAGAAATGCGATTTGCGATATGATCGCATCGGAAGAAAAAAAACTGCATGTTTTTGCTGAAGTAAAGTAGATGTCGCTTGTTCAATTTTTACTGCAGTTGAAATTACAATTTCAACAAGAGGAATAACATTTTTTAAATTATATTTCGGTATGAACCTTTTTATATGCGTTTGTGATTGGTAAATTGAAATAATGTGTTAATTTTGGTTGGGACGCTCGTCAAAAATCCTTTACGGCACAACTCTCATGATATGAAATTGATACGTATGTTGTAATAGAGCATTTGTATGTGTGTTTTGAAAGTCTGAGAGCTTTGAATTTTTGAGACTTGACTGTGAGTTTGCGATCTCTGTGTTTTTTCGACCCTAACATTGTCTCCAACAATTGTGTCAGACTCTTCCATGACATAACGAACAAGGTTTTATGGGTCAATTTAGGAAGATCGCGCAAGATTTCCCTAACCACAATGCTGCCAGCCAAGGCGAAAAATCACCTTCCAGGGCATACAAAATTGCAACAGTCAGATCAAAAGAAGAGCTTTTGATGACTTGAACTCCAAGGTGCAAAACCGCTTGTCGATTTAGGTTATGTGTTGGCCTACAATAATATTTTGAGGGCTCACCTTACGCTCAGCCAACTCTTGGATCGAAGATGCACCAAGTACCAGCAAGTCCAGTTCTTCTGACAGTGCCTCGTCGGATAGTACTTTCTTCACATTTGCGCGAAATGTTTTCTTTGTGAGTATAATATACATCTCGTGAATCACTCTGCCCGCCATTTAATGTTTATTGACTGTTTCAAATTACTGCTCTTGGTTAACCTTCTATCGATGTTAAGAATTGTAACAAATGATGAAACAAAATAATAAGGATTATTACTGCTAAGAATAACTTTCAATCTTTTGCATAATCGCTGATTTATCTGGTATTATGCTAATTATAAATTTATTGTTAGATGTAACACCCTTCGGGGTAAATGGACATATAAACAACATAATAGGAAGATAAATACAATAAACATATCATCCACCAAAATCCATATATACATCAATACATTTGCACATAGAAATCAAGGGAATGATTTTTTCATTAATAAATGTAGTGAACTAGCCGTTGATGGGACTACTATACATTTCATCCCAAAATCACTAGGCCCAATGGAGAGAAAATCCACCTCTTGGCTTTACCGTATATCTCACCATTCAATGACAAGCATTTCTAGGCCCACTGAGGCACACAATCTAGCTTTACCAAAACCCACATTGCGGTTCATGGGTTACTAGGCCAGTGGCTTCGTGCATCCTCAATGTGGTTCAAGGACTACTACCACCATGTGTTTGTCCATTCGTAGATCAACCCCACTCAACTTCAAATCCAATTCGGCCATCCCCCACAAAATGCATGAGAGAACCCATCTCATCAATGCTATCAAGAAATGACAAGGCTAGGCTGAAAATACTATGACACTTCGCAAGACCTATGCCATGGTAGAAAAGAAGCACATGCAATCCCATGCATGCGAAATCTAGCAAGGAAAATATGAATAAAAGTTGATACCTGCAATGAAGCTTGTTGTAGGTGCTTGATCCTGCCTTTCCCTGCTTGATCTTTTCTTCCTCTTGCATTCTTTGTCTCTATTGCTCCAATGCCAAAGTCTTACAAGAAGAATCTAGGTGTCAAAAAATATGAGAGAGAGAGAGAGAATAATGAGAGAGCTCCAAAACTTAACTGGCCAAGCGTTTCCTACTGATCCTGAGAAGCCCTTTTATTAATGAGGCCTCTATTTTCTTCAATTTCCATTATTTTCTTTCAATTTCCTCCTCACATGCAACATGTGACCTTTCACGTTCCTTTTCTCCTAGTTCACATTATTTAAATAAATGTGCCAAAATAAGTTTTTGCCTCTTTAATACCTTAGTCACTGCCTTCGCCAATTTCTTTAGCCATAAACAACCAAATGAACACAGACTAAAATGTCCTACCCGCCATTCAGCTTGGAATAAGTGTCCCATCATCCATGGTATTGATATATTTTTACATCGAATTTTCACCAGGGCTGTTACATTAGAGGACTTCATTGTTAGACTCACTACTAGGATGTCATCACTATTGGTAAGAGTCTATATGTTTTACCAATGAGGGCTTGATCGATATTGCTAGAAGGATGACTTGGCATACATCTAGTAAACTGGTCATATGCTCTGATCTAAAATTATTGGACAAGTTTTATTATTAATGACAGCCAATGCCATTGATTTTAAAGGAAAATTCTAAGGAAGCAATAATGCAATTTACGAAGCAATGGAAGTAGAATGATAACATGTGTGATCTCATTAAGTGAAGTCAATATGTGTGAATTTTATTGACTTCTTTTCTAAGTTATGAACCGAAAGGAATCTTTGAATTGCATGGATAGATAATAATCTCTGAGACCTTTACAATAATATATGACACTTGGAAAATCTCCTCTTGGATAAGAAGTTATGATCATTTCAAGCTAGCAACTACAATGATGACAAAAAACACCAAATTTATCTGAAAATCACCGATTTTTTTAAAGATCGAGAATGTTGAGGGTGGATCCGAGCATTGGAAATTAATCAATAGTTTAAGGTGCATGAACATGTGAACTATTTAAGAATGCTAATGGCAAAAAACATGTATGTTGGAGTGCATGATGTTTAATGCCCCCCTCTAAACCAATGAAGAGTTGACATGTGGTGATTCATGATTGACTTAAATTGCTGACATCTCAATAGAGTTTGACATGGAAGTAAGACGATGACATGGTATTGCCATGTGGCACCTCCATGTGGTGGCATATTCATATGGAAGCACACTAACATGTGGCGACATGTAATAGAGTGAAAGATGATGACATGGAAGTAGAGGATGGCATGGAAATGACATGGGAGTGAAGGATGACATGGAGATGACATGGTATGACACATCATCATGATGACCTCAACAGGGTGATGTGGTTGTACAGATTACTACGACATCACATGCACAAATGGAAATTTTTGACTGAACAAATGGTACAAAAATTGTGACATGTGGCACCATTCAAGTGATGCCATGTGGCATCTTGACATCATGTTGATTTCATCATGTAGATGACCATGGACCCATAAGGATTGGGTCTTATGATAGAATCACATGGGTGAAAGGGTCGAGCCCTAATGGTCTTGTCAATGTCATCAGTCATTGGTCATATGTGGTGGTCATATTCTGTGAGCCTCTAGGATTACTAGCATGAATTTCAAACCCCTAGGTCGACCCTCATATGACCTAGGTACAAGCACCACATATTTTATATGGTTGACCATCAATTTAATTTAGTACAATGAAATATATCGAACGTATGGTGAGATTTGAGGTTTCTGGTTAAATTAGTAACTTATGGTATGTTGTTAGTGAACAGCCTAGGCTTCAAAGCCTGCGAAGGGTTCCATTCCATGGTATCATAACATGAAACAACGAACATTGGGTAGTTTACTAACATCTGGTCTAGATCATGAGTTTAACAATGAAGTTTCTTTTTATGACATGGTTCCACTAAGATAAGATCCAAATCTAGAACACACTTTGGCGCTTTTTCATTCCCACAGTATCCTAGTTGTGGAGTAACCATAAAGTGGAGGTTTTACATTGATTGGATCGGGGTTCGAACTCCTCCCATGAGCTTTGTTAGTTAGTACATATATCTATTGTTTGTTTAATTTTTTATTAGTTTGAGGTTCGAGTCTCTCACCACTATATTTGCTATATATTAATGTGTGTGTGTGTGTGTTGTTGTTTCTGTTATTGTGGTAAGGTTTGAGCACTCCGCGTGCCACTTTTTTGATATGGTATATTATATATATTTATCGGTATATTATATTGAGAGTATATATAGTTATATATATATATAACTATAGTAAATATATATTATTATATAGGATGTATATCTATATATATATTATGGTGTTCCTTTCATTCTCACGTACTTGTATAACCTGTAGTTATTAAGTGGTTTGGCTTAGTGGTAAGAGGTTGTAGGTTCAAGTCTCACTAGACTATTATTTTTTGTTCTATGGGATTGCGAGGAATAATTTTTTATCAATTTTTCAAGCCTATTATAGTGTAATATAGTACACCATAAAAGTTCATCTTGTAGGTGGAAATCAAAAGTGTCATTTTGTATAATAGTCAACTTTTCATATGGATTTCTATGGTTTTTTGGGTCATTTTGAAGCCAAATTGAATTATGGAAAGGGGGAGATTACTAGATTTATGTTGTGATCAATATAGGGGTTATGAAAGATCACAAGAATGGATTTTTTTTGTCAAGAACCCACATTAGGTGTTTTGGAATGTTTCTCGAGTTTATTAATAGGTTGTTATGTTGAGAAGGTCATGGAAAATGGAAAAGTAGAAGCATTGGTTACATTTTGATAAACATGATATGACGACATTAGCTATGATTGTAGAATGTGTTATAACAAAATTTTGATACTAGTAGCAGAATAATGTTTTGGAAACCTATATTGTTTGTGTGCATGTGGTTCTACTCTCAAATATTGTGAAATGTTTTCCATTGGTTTGTGAATATGTGGGTGTATTGATCAAAGGTTGGTGCCTCAATTAAGTTGTTTCCTACATTATTTGAGGTTGGTTCCTCAATTAGGTGTTTTCCTACATCATGAGAGGTTGGTTCCTTATTCAAGTTGTTTCCTACATCATAAGAGGTTTGTGCCTCAATAAGGTTGTTTCCTACTTCATGAAAGGTTGGTGCCTCAAGCAAGTAGTTCCCATCATCTCAAGCATTGGTGTCTCAATCAAGTTGTTTCCTATAGCAAGTCGGTGCTTGTGTTTTTAGCGGATGATGTCTGCTTTTAGTTGGTGCTAGTTCGTAATTTTGAAGAAAGACTGAATTATGGAAAAGGGGAAATGGCTAGATTTATGTTGTGATCAATACATCGGTTACAAAGAGTCATGGCAATGCATTTTTTATGTCAAGAAGCATCATTAGGTGTTTTGAAATGTTTCATGGGTTTATTAACATGTCATTATGTTGAGAAGGTGATGGAAAATGGATAAGTAGGATCACTGATTACGTTTGATGAACATGATATGACGACATTGGTTATGATTGTAGAATGTGTTATGACAACATTTTCATAGTAGTAGTACAATCATTTTTTGGAAACCTATGTTGTTTGTGGTGCATGTGGTTCTAGTCATAAATATTGTTAAATGTTGTCCACTAGTTTGTGAAGATATGGGTGTCTTCATCAGAGGTTGGTGCCTCAATAAATTTGTTTCCTAAATTATTCGAGGTTGGTGCCTCAATTAGGTGTTTTCCTACATAATCAGAGGTTGGTTCCTTATTCAAGTTGTTTCCTACATCATCAGAGGTCAGTTCCTTATTGATGTTGTTTCCTACATCATCAGAGGTTGGTCCCTCAATACGTTTGTTTTCTACATCAACAAAGGTTGGTCCCCCAATCAGGTTGCTGGCAACATCATCAAGGGTTGGAGTTTAAATTAAGTTATTTCCTATAGGAAGTTCGTTCTTTCATTTTTAGGGGATGGGTGTGTCCTTTTGGTTGGTGCTAGTAAACATTGTAAATTGAAGATTGAGGATTAGATAGAAGAATATTTGTGGTTTTCTCACATAAGAGTTTCCACATAAAAGATGGTATTCTCATGTGTTGATGTGATGACTATTACTTGATGTATTTTTTATATTCATTGTTTTGATGCTTGTTGCTTTCTGATGAGATTATATATCTATATAATTATATAATTATATATATTAATAGATATAGATATATAGATAATATATATGTTGATTAAATAGTTTTGAGTTGTGATCAATAGAGGGGTTATGAAAAATCACAAAAATGGATTTTTTATGTCAAGAGCCCACATTAGGTGTTTTAGAATATTTCACAGGTTTATGAATAGGTTTTTATGTTGAGGAGGTCATCAAAAATGGAAAATTAGGAGCACTAGTTACATTTTGATGAACAAAGTATGATGACATTGGTTATGATTGTAGAATGTGTTATGACAACATTTTGATAGTAGTAGTAGAATTATTTTTTGGAAACATATGTTTTTTATCTTCATGTGGTTCTAGTGTGAAATATTGTGAAATGTTTTCCATTGGTTTGTGAAGATGTGGGTGTCTTCACCAAAGGCTCGTGCCTCAATTAAGTTGTTTCCTACATTATTTGAGGTTGGTGCCTCAATTATGTGTTTTCCTAAATCATGATAGGTTGGTACCTTATTTAGGTTGTTTCCTACATCATTAGAGGTTTGTTCCTCAATAAGGTTGTTTCAGACTTCATCAAGGGTTGGTGCCTCAATCAGGGAGTTTCCTACATCATCAAGTGTTAGTGTGTCAATCAGCTGTTTCATATTGCAAGTTGGTGCTTGTGTTTTTAGGGGATGGTGTCTCCTTTCAGTTGGTTCTAGTTGGTAATTTTGAAGCCAAATTGAATTATGGAAAAGGGGATATGGATATATTTATGTTGTTTTCAATACAGGGGTTAAAATGAGTCATGACAACGCATTTTTTTTATGTGAAGAAGCCACATTAGGTGTTTTGCAATGTTTCAAGGGTTTATGGATAGGTCATTATGTTGAGAAAGTTTTGGAAAATGGATAAGTAGGACCACTGATTACATTTTGATGAACACAGGATGATGGCGTTGGTTATGATTGTAGAATGTGTTAAGACAACATTTTCGTAGTAGTAGAAAAATCATTTTTTGGAAACCTATGTTGTTTGTGGTGCATGTGGTTTTAGTCATAAGAATTGTTAAATGTTGTCCAGCAGTTTGTGAAGATGTGGGTGTCTTCATCAGAGGTTGGTTCCTCAATAAATTCGTTGCCTAGATTATTTGAGGTTGGTGCCTCAATTTGGGGTTTTCCTACATAATCAGAGGCCGGTTCCTTATTCAGGTTGTTTCCTACATCATCAGAGGTTGGTTCCTTATTCATCTTGTTTCCTACATCATCAGAGGTTGGTGCCTCAATAAGGTTGTTTTCCACATCATCAGAGGTTGGTGCATCAATAAGTTTGTTTTCTATAACATCAAAGGTTGGTGCCCCATCAGTTTGTTTCCTAGATCGTCAACAGTTGGTGTTTCAATCAAGTTATTTCCTATAGCAAGTTGGGGTTTTCATTTTTAGGGGATGGGTGTGTCCTTTTGGTTGGTGCTAGTAAACATTGTAAATTGAACATTGAGGATTAGATATAAGAATATTTGTGGTTTCCTCCCATAATGGTTTCCACATAAAAGATGGTGTTCTCATACGTTGATGTGATGATTATTACTTGATTCATTGTTTATATTGATTGTTTTGATGCTTGTTTCTTTGTAATGAAATTATATATAATCATATATTGATTAAATAATTTTGAGTTGCTAATTGGACATTACACTAATTCACCCTCACTATAACTGAAATCCTTACTGTAGCAATTGCTATCAAATCAAGGTTACTTTAGTAATAGTTAATTGTTGGAAGGTATATAAAAGGAACTATGGCTAATAAAGGGAAGAGTAAGAGGAAGTTGTCTCAGAAGGGAAAGCGTTGTGATTATGCAAGACATACATTAGATCCAGAAGAAGACATCTTCTTCCTGGTCATGAATGTTGATAACTGTAGGAAAGAGGAATCACGCATTGCATATTGTTTCAATTGTAGTAATTAAGGTCACCATACTTCTATGTGTCCATGTCCCGTTAGAGACAATGAAGATGATATTCCTCAACTAATTGAGCTTAAATCGCTAGAGGAAGCAGAAGAAGAAGTTGATGTGGAAGTAGATCATGAAGGACAATTAAAAAGTTCCTTAAAAGAATTAAAACCTTAAAGAAGAAGGGTTATTCAATTACAAGAGAATCTCCAAAACTATAAAGGTAAACTAAAAAACAAGCTTTTAGAAAAAGAAAAGAACTACGAGTAGGACCCTGATGTCTCTAATTTGGGGTCCCCACTATAACTAAGAAGAATTTTGGATGATGTGAGGTAGAGCTAAGTAAAAGAAGGAAAACATCATTGTGATGCACAGTAAGCTCGAATTACTCCATTAAAATTGTACTAGAGAAAGCTAATAATTAAAATGATGAAGGATAAAAGGATGTAGCAAAGATGAAGTTTATTGATTCTAAATATGAACTTGTCAGTCCCTTGTAGATGATATAAAAAGAATATATTATCAATTTGAAGGCTCAATTAGTTTATTACTCGTCAATGTATTAGCCAAAAGATTTGAAATTTGTTTAGGATAAGCTCACTAATAATCTACAAGAGTTAAGGAACCTCACATCTCTTGAAAAAATAAAGGGAACCATTGGAAATCATGGATCATGATTTTTCTATTCTAGAGAAATAGTTAAAAGAATCCAAATTGAATGATGATTCCTTGGTGAATAAAAAAAATTAAAAATTGCAAGAATATGGAAATCTTAAAGATGAATTCATTTCTATAGGGAAAAAACTAGAAGTAATGAGGAACCAAATGATGAATAGAGAAATATGTCATATTCTTGAATAAGAAGCTATTTCATTGAGTTAATTTGAAAATCTTAACAAAAATTTAAAGACCTCATAAGTATTGGATAACATTCTCAGCTATCAAATCTCACCATATGACAAAACATGTCTTGGTTATAGATGTAAGTCTCCATGCAAAGAGGTATAAGACTCCAACCCTCCAAAATATAAATTTGAACAGGAACACGGAAGAAAAGTTAGCATTTTTAAAAATCCAAATCACTTTTAAAGCTAAAATAAGATTGAAAGCGTTTCTACTAGAGTAAGTTGTCTGGATGTTCTTAAGAATGTCTATTAGAAGGAATACAATAGGGTAATGAAGGACAAGAATCAACACAGGATTGAATCTCCTACAAAGTAGAATGTTTTTACAAGATGAGCTTCATCAAGGGAACCCTTTTCATCTATGTATCATAGTATATTTCTTGGTTATTTCTTTTCATGTAAAAATTTTGGGCATAAAGTTGAAGATTACAAATCTTATGACATAAATGATTATAGAAATTATCAAATCCCTGGAATAAATTTTTCATGAAAATAAGATTCAAATGGCTTCAATAGTAGAAATTATACATTAATTGCTCCTTTATTTGAGTACAACGTAGAATTATTTAAATATCACAATCTTGATCACATTACAAAAGAATAAAATATGAATATATTACTTGAGAAAACCAGTAAAAACATCTGGCAAAGGGAGTAGGATCATAGGACAAGTAACATCAATCAAATGATCAATATTATACATTATTCAAGGATTCATAAAGGCCCTTTGGAGATGATATAAATACTTGATATTTCCTCCATACTCACAGAGAGTATGATGTCAAGAATACGATAACAAGATCTAATAATGATATAAAAGGCTTATGCACATGGGGAGTAGGTCCACCATCATAAATAGGTATATAATTAGAAGAGAAATTGAAAAGGATTGATCCAAAAATAATTAAAGGAATAAATTGGGCTATTGAGGAGTGGATATTAAGAAACCACCAATCAATGATAGTATTTATCAAAGTTGAATTAAAATGAAGATGACCTACATTCTAGAAAGTATCTGATGGAATAGAGGCTATTGAAAAGTGGAGACTCACATGGCATGAAACATGGCCTTAGGGGGAGATTTCATTTACAAAATATTAGGTCCATAGGGAAATTAAGGAATAGCTACGGACCATTGGTATGCAACCATGTCCGATTTCTACTGATGTGAAAGAAGGAGAGAAATAATACATTGAATCCATACGTGGACTTATGAAACAAAGTAGGCATTAAAGGAGAGAAAGAAGGATGAAACAAGAAGAATCTTTATGACTAGTAAGGGGGAGTCCCCAACAACATGTCAAGGAGATTTTGATCAATTTACATCAATGACTATAAATGTATGGTGGTGTTGCCATCAATGAAAATGGGGGGTATTATTGTACATAGTGTTATCATTGATTACAACCAATGTAACTAATGTCAAAGGGAAAATGTAAGGAACTAGTAATTCCATTTATGAGTCAACGGAAGGAGTATGATAACATACACGCCCTCATAAAATTAAGTTAAGAGGTGTGAAATTTATTGATGTTTTATTGAACTTATGATGTTGAAGATAATATATCAATTGTAAGATTAGATATTTACATCTAAGGCCTTTCAAACATTATATCACACTAGGAAAAAACCCTCCTCGATAAGAAATTTTGACCATTTGAAATTAGTAGCTACTTTGAGGAGAAAGAACACTAAATTTATTTGAAAATCACGAAATCTATTAAAGATTGAGCATGTCGAGGGAGGATCAAATCATTTGAAAATAATCAATAGTTTAAGGAACATGAACATGTGCATTTCTTAACACAGTTAAAAAACATGCACGTTTTGACTGATGTAGTGATTGTCAAAAGCATGTATGGTGGATTGTGAGAAGATATGCACAATTTTTAACGCCCCCCATTGAACCAATGAAGAGTTAACATGTGGAAATTGGTGAGTTAATCATGTTGAAATGATGATTTGGTGGTATAGTTTGAGATTTCTACAAGGCAGTGATGTGGTAGTGCCATGTGGCACCTATATGTGGTGGCAAATATAAATCGAGACACAATTACTCAAGGTGATTTGTGAGAGGCTAAAGATGATAATGGAGCAATAAAGCATGTCATGGTGATGAGATGGGAGAGAAGGATGATGTGGAAATGACATGGGAATGAAGTATGATGTGTAGATGATGTGGCATGACACGTCCCCATGATGACATTAATAGGTGATGTTATAGTACAAATGGCTTCCATGTGGCATGTAAAAAAGGAACTTTTTGATTAATCGAATGATAAAAAAATGTCTGACATGTGGCATCATTCACGGTCCACCACGCATGGTGAAATATATTAGACATATGACGAGCTCTGAGGTATGTGGTTGATGTTATAATTTCAAGTTCGTTTTTGGTGAATAGTCTTAGTTTCAAATGATATGAATGGTTTCGTTCCATAATGTGTTGACATGTGACAATTCATATTAGGTAGTCTATTGGCACTTATTTTGGGTCACGAGTTCGATGCTAAAGTTTTTTTATGACGTCGCTCCACTTGGATCAATACTAGATCTAGATCGCATTATGGAGGCTTTTCTCCCCAAACAGTGTCCTAGTTATGGAGTAACCATAAAGTGGAGGTTGGAAGTTGATTAGATAAAGGTTCAAATCCCTATCATGGGCTTTGTTGGTTAGCACATATATTTTTGTTGTGTTTTGTTGTTAATTGGGTCAAGGCTCAAGTCACCCACCATGAACTTTGTTATATATATATATATAGTTGTTGTGACATTGTTCGAGCCCTTTGTGGGCCACATTTTTAATATATACATAATGTCTTGGATATATAACATTGTGCCTTTGACTTTTGGCACAAATTGTTGAGCAACCCAGTTGGTTAAGTGGTTTGGTTTCGTTGTGAGAATTTGTAGGTTTGAGTCTCGCTAGAATTAATTTTTGTTTTTGTTATATGGGATTTTGGAGCAGCCTTTTTTATCAATTTGTTCAGGATCGTCATAATGCATTATGTTCAACCATAAAAGTATATTTTGTATAATGGAAAAAAGAAATGGAATTTTGTAAAAAATTGATATTTCATAAGGTTTTTTATGGTTTTTGGGGTCACTTTAAAGTGAAATCCAATTCAAGGAAAGGGGAGATGGTCATATTTTTTTTGTCATCAATCCATGGGTTATTAAGAGTCATGGAGATGGATTTTTTAATATTAGTAAGTCGCATTATGTGTTTTGGAATGTTTCACAAGTTTATGAACAAGTTTTTAGGTTGAGAAGGCCATGCTCAATGGATAAGTAGGAGGATTGATTACAATATAATCAACAAGGTATGATCACATTGGTTATGGTTTTAGAACATGTTATGACAACATTGTGATAAAAACAACATGATAATTTTTTGAAGACCTATATTACTTGTGGTGCATGTGGATCTACTCTGAAATATTGTGAAACATGATCCACTTATTTGTGACGGTGGTGGGAATCCTCAACCAAAGGTCGTGCCTCAATAATGTAGTTCCCTGGATCACTAAAAGGTTGGTTTCTAATTCAGTTGTTTCCTACATCATTAGAGTTTGGTGCCTCGATTATGGTGTTTCTCACATCATTAAAGGTTGGTGCATGTATAATGTTTTTCCCTATATCATCAAAGGGTTGGCCTTCCATCAAGTTATTTTCTTACATCATCATAGGTTAGTTCCTCAACTAGGTTGTTACCTATAGTAAGTCGTTGCTTACATCATTTTGAGGTTGGTTCCTAACTTAGTTTGTATCTTAAATCAAGTTGTTTCTTCCATATTTCTGGGATGTATGTATACTTCTGTTGGTTTTAGTAAGCATTGTTAATATAAGATTGAAGAGTGAATCTAGTAATAATTTTGGTTTTCTCCTAGAAGGGTTTACACATAAAAGATAGTGTTCTCATGTGTTGATGTCATGACTATTGCTTGAAGCATTATTTATATGTATTATTTTGATGCATGATGCTTTCTGATGAACTACTATGTAATTAGTTATTAATGAAATGGGCTTGATTTTCTAATTTTCTATTACACTAATTTAGCCCTCTCTCAGTGTGATCTTTAGTGTAACAAAAATTGCTTGCAAAACTCTAATATTATCCCTCCTTTCTATTGGATTAAAAGTTTTGTCATAGTTAATACCTAGTTGTTGAGAAAATATTTTGGCAATGATTATTATACATTTCCATTCTCATATACTTTTTTCTTGTACAACCACTTAATAGTAATTCTAGTTTTATATGTTAGAAAATAAACAAGATTCCACATCACATACCTTTCAATAGCTTCGATCGCTTCATCCATGGCATATACGTAGAGATCTTCTTTCACTACTTCTTCAAAATAGGAGGATTGATAGGATTAATAGGAAAAATTAGCTTGCTAATCCATATTATCCCATGGATTATATATTTAACTTAAACTCTTTGTCCCCTGGTTTTTCATTAAATCTTCAGACTCAATCCAAGAATGAATATTTCTCTAATTTCTCATTGAATCTACTAACGTTTTGATGGAAGAAGAACTGTCTTCATGTGTTTCCACATGTAACCTTGGAAATATTGGTAGAGGCATATTTTTTCCTACACATTCGACCTATTCATCTGTTGGGGCGGATCGATTTCTATTAAGCATGTTGCATTCTCTTAATCAATATAATATTCTTCCTCCAATAATTTTACATCTATTCTAACCACAAAGTTCTTAGTGATTATATTATACAATCTATAGGCTTTATACCTTTCGTTCTATTCAACAAAAATGAATTTTCACTCTTGTTTTCAACTTTCCTCAGCATATCTAGTACATGATATGCATATGGAATACAATCAACAACTCTAAAATGAGAGACACTTGACCTTGTGCCACTCGATGTTTCGTGAGGTGCTTTACATTTCACATGATTTAAAATAATTCAACGAATTTCTACCATTGAGCATACTTATTTCAATGTTCATAATTGTATGATTCTTCTTTTTAGCCATTCCATTCTATTGTGAATTATATCTAGTTATGAAAGTCATTTTAATTTCCTATTGTTAACAATAGTTTTCAAATTCCTTTGGGTCATACTCTCATTCAGAGAAAATTTTAAGTAACCCCCCCTAAATTTATATTTATAAGAAATGGGTGAAACCCTATGATACGCAGGAAAAATGGAATGTGATTTTAT